>OX465580.1:5424087-5694736 GCA_950022655.1 Alentia gelatinosa | reverse complement strand
CCTTCTCATACTATGTCTATGTGGTGTGTTGTACAGCCACCTTTCTCCTTCATCCCCAGCAGTGATAGACCTACTGCTATATCAAAGGTCAATCTTTCTCATACTATGTATATATTGTATAGGAACTAAGAAAATCACTAATGTCTAAAGGTGGGAATTCTACCTAAATTCATCTCATAGATTCCATTACCACCAAACTAATGTAAGTCTAATAGAACATGTTGGACGTTAAACTACCAAAACTACCAAAACAAAAAAATGTTTATGGAAGAACGTCTATGTGGTGTTGGAACTAAATAAACTCACCTTGGTAAATGGGTAGGGGTGAGATTTCTTCCTAAATTCATCTCATAGATCTCATTACCACCAAACTAATGTAAGTCTAAAAGAACATATTGGACGTTAAACTACCAGAACAAACAAACAAACCTCTCCCTCCCTCCCTCCCTCCCTCCCTCCCTCCCTCCCCTCCCTCCCTCCCTCCCTCCCTCCCTCCCTCCCTCCCTCCCCTCCCTCCCTCCATTCCTCCCTCCCCCCCCCCTTAGAAATATTCACTCGCCTATCGCCCTGTCAATATTACTACACTTTATATGGAAGAACGATTGTATTAACTCGCATACAAAATATCTGATAATTAAAAATAAAAACACTTAATAAAAACCACAGAAACCGTGTCTTGTGACTGAGCGCTGTTGGTGTCGGCGTGGGATGTCGCGTGGTGAGACAATAACAGCGGCCCGTAATCAGGCCAAGTCCTCCTCACTGAAGTCGCTGCCCGCCCATAAAGCCCTAATTGTGTCACACAGGCAGATAATTGTTCTAATTTCCTGATGAGTCGCGGGGAGTTTTTCACCGTCGACCTTCTCCTCATCGCTTCTCACATTGCTGAAGCTGTGCAGCTAATGGTGGGTACGACGAGATGGTGCAGCATCTTTGTATTGGTATCCTTCTCTATTTTTTCTATGTGTAAAGCAAAGATAGTGTAAATTGGTCCTCATTCACGCCAATAAAGCAGTGTGTAAGATGTTTGGTCACACTACACAAGGGTACATATTAGGAGGAAGGGAATGAAGGGCTGGTTCCACCAACATATATCATACAGAATAGAAACTGTCTAGATATCTAGACCAGTCTAGGGAGGTGTGGGGTAGGTGATGGGGGTAGGTATAGGACACAGAGACTGAGGCCAGTCTAGGGAGGGGTGGGGTAGGTGGAGGGGTAGGTATAGGACTCAAGAGACTGAGGCCAGTCTAGGGGGGTGTGGGGTAGGTGGAGGGGTAGGTATAGGACATTGAGACTGAGACCAGTCTAGGGAGGTGTGGGGTAGGTGGAGGGGTAGGTATAGGACACAGAGACTGAGACCAGTCTAGGGAGGTGTGGGGTAGGTGGAGGGGTAGGTATAGGACACAGAGACTGAGGTTAGTCTAGGGAGGTGTGGGGGAAGGTGGAGGGGTAGGTATAGGACACAGGGACTGAGGCCAGTCTAGGGAGGTGTGGGGTAGGTGGAGGGGTAGGTATAGGACACACAGACTGAGGTCAGTCTAGGGAGGTGTGTGGTAGGTGGAGGGGTAGGTATAGGACACAGAGACTGAGGCCAGTCTAGTGAGGTGTGGGGTAGGTGGAGGGGTAGGTATAGGACACAGAGACTGAGGCCAGTCTAGGGAGGTGTGGGGTAGGTGGATGTAGTGGTATATGACACAGTGACTGAAGCTTATCTCTTATCTGTCCATGCCGGGTAATGTATCCTTCTGATATCTGGGCTACACTCATCGTTAGTGTCAACAGATCCTGAGTCCAGACTTTTCTGAACGTTCATTACGAGCAGAATGGCTGAATATTGATTCGTTACATTGTACGGGGCAGTGTTTCTCTCACACCAAAAATCTTCGCATCTTTAGTACATTTGAGATTATTTTAGGTTTTGTCAAAGTATCGATTATACATGCTCCAAATCTGCAAAATAGCAGCAGCGATTGAATTCTCTGATAATACCACCTTTGATTAGATTCCTACAACTCAGAACTGAAAGAACGAACTCGTATGGAGATTTCTTTTTGTCTTTTTTTTATTGGAGTCATTGCAGATCAAAACCTCTCAGAATTGAAAGAGCAAAATTGTGTGATGATTTCTTTTGGTTGTGTTTATTTTTATCATTGCAGACACAATACACTTCCATGCAATATGTTTATATGATGACTCGGTAATTGTGTTGTTTGTTTGGGTCCTCTACATGAGTGTTTAATGCCTATTATCACCAGTAACCGAGGTGCAATATAACATCTGACTATAAACACTGGTGGGAATGATATTAAATTCCTTTCAGAAAATAAAGATAATTGAAAAGATCTGAAGACAGAATTAATCTCCAGCTAATGCGTTTTTATCTCACCCCTGGTATTTTTTGCCCATAAACTTAACATTGGGAACTCGTATCTAACGCCCATTAAGTATTTAGAAAAATACTCAATGGGGGATTATGTCACAAATGTTGGCTGGTTAGTCAATAGGAAGGGTGAGATAAGTTCAGAAACGTTTTAAAGTCAGAGCTCAATCCTATCTCATTTGAACCACGTAGTAATTCACGCGGCTTCGCCTTGTGAATTACTACGCGATTCAAACCCGATGGGATACGATGTTTCATAGGTTTCCTCTACTGTATCTGTAGAAATGCTAAGGCCATCTTAATCACAGGGTCCGCACAGAGCCTGGAAAACCTGGAAAAGCCTGGAATTATGCTTTTGGGTTTTCCAGGCCTGGAAAAGCCTGGAATTCTCACAGAGAGTCTGGAAAAACCTGGAAGAGCCTGGAAAATTTGGTTTTGCATAAAAAACTTTTTTTTTGCCTATGAAATTCTGGTCATTATTAGTTTTCCTTAACTATGGTACCTGACTCTCTATAAAATTTCAGTTACCTGGATTAAATAGTTCCAAAAGTCCTATATTTGACCATGTATAGCATATTGTTAATAATATGGCATGGTTTTTATTATTTGTCTGCATACTTAAAAGTGGCAAAAAAGAATTTTGAAGATATCTATCCCAAACTACTGAAATTCCACTGGTAGTAAGGAAGATAAAGAAACATGGCATTAAAAGCAGTGACCAGATGTGCCTGGAAAAAAAATATTAGAGCCTAAAAAAGCCTGGAATTTTATTGGGCTGTCTATGTACGAACCCTGTAATCACCATTATCGGAACTAAATCAACCAAACCAAACCAATACGTACAGAGGATCACTATACATCACCCCTGATAGGTCTGTGGTGAATTCAGAAGAGTAATCCTGTTTCCAGTGACTGATAGGACAAGTTATGAAACTGTCACCTCCAGTTTAATCACGATTCTGATTGGAAATGAAATGATGGTTTATTTAATTGTGATTATTCATGGGAAGCCTAATACCGTCGCCATTCACCACTCATTGGACTGATCAGAAAATCACTCACAGTGAATCGATTCACGCGACTTCTTTTAACTGTCCCTTCCTGTTGTGAATGATATACATCCACAGATTCACCTTTTCATATTCCATATAGAAATTTCTGTTATCCTGAGTAAAAAATAGAAGATATAAGGCCACTAAAAAAAAACATTGTTTCTCATCACCGCGCGCATCAGAAAAAACGATTTTAGAAGATTTTTTTTTTTTTTTCAAATAGATGAACCTTGATAGGAATTATGAAAGGTATGTGTATTTAGTATCAAATTAAAGCTCCTGATGTCAGGGATGCATTAAATGTAGAGCCAGTAACAATCTGGAAACCCCGCGTAAGCAGACACGCCGCGCAAGCAGCCACTTTGGTCCGGATCGGAGGCATTTGAATCACATAGCAATTCACGCGGCTTCGCCTTGTGAACTACTACGTGATTCAAACTCGATGGGATACGAGCTCAGACCCTAAACTTTCATAGGTTTCCTCTATATTATTATATACCTGTGGTAGTATATCCTACACATACTGCCCGCTCCTACCCATGTCGTATTTATACCCGTACGACACCTAGGTGACGTACGGGGTATTTATGTGGCGTACGGGTCATGTACCGCAGCAAAATCCAAATATTCCCCCAGTAGCAAAGTTAAAAATTCGTTATTTTAAGGTATATAATAATAGAGAAACAGGCTGACTGTCTCCTTACGGATAAAATACTTGGTAAAATAGGCGATCAGATGAACCTCTGCCTCCGGCATCGGTTCATCTGATCGCCGATTTTACCGCGTATTTTATCCGTACGGAGACAGTAAGCCTGTTTCTCTATATTATTATATACCTGTGCAAAAACAATCTACACATACTGCCCTCTCCTACCTATGTCGTATTTATATCCGTACGGCACAGTGTGCCGTACGGGGTATGTGATCACGTGACTAGATAAAATATCGCTATTTTTAGGTATATAATAATACGAAAACGGGCTGACTATCTTCGTACGTCAAAATACTTGGTAAAATTATTGATAACATACATCCCTCTGCCTACGGCATCGGGATGTATGTGATCAATAATTTCACCGCGTATTTTTGACGTACGAAGATAGTAAGCCTGTTTCTCTATAGTACAGCATGGTCAGGACGTTCTATATAAGTACGCGCCCTCTCACCACACCGTTACACTTCCCTCACTAAGATACGCCGCGTGTTGCCCGGTAATTGTAGATAACCGCCCTGAGTGGGCCGCCTCCTGCTGCATTACTGAGGTAATCGCTGTTTGGGTCTCAGGGGGTACTCCGAAGGAACCGCATCCAGATTCCTGACCAAACTATGCCATGAGTTCTGGTCGCCGAGTAATCTCACGAGGTTCGGGAAGCCAGTTTTCCTGTTCTCAGAGGAAATCCTAGTTCTCATTTTCAGTTTATTTCAGTTTCTTTATACAGTTTATTTCATTATCATGTGTAAATTAGCCCTTCAAGAGCCACACATCATTCACCATGTACCCATACTATAGCAGGTACCAGAACCCATTGTGGACTTTGTAAGGCCGGCTTTTGTAGTCATTGTTATTAAAACAAATTAAAAATTAAAAAATTCCAGTAAATCTGTATTTTTTATCCGAAATTTCCAATATTTTAGTAACTTACTGGCAACACTTAGCCTAATATGTAATATAATTGTCATAATTCTTCGATAATTTTCAAAAAGGTTACAAAGGAACAAATACAGCATTGTTAATCCATCCAATACGGGAATGCCATATGGCATTGTCCTGCCACGGCTAGGGGAATGCCATATGGCATTGTCCTGCCATGGCCAGGGGAATGCCATATAGTGAATAAATTGGGCCACATAAGCAAAACCTTCCCCATCCACCTCAGCTCCATTCCATGGCCTATAACCATGTACTTTCCATGCTTTATCTGATTCTCAGAGGCAAGAAATTTCAGACGAAAAATATCTCAGCAGTAACAGATATATATGTATAGGTTGATTGATATTTGTATTGCTAGAGGTTTAATAGGAAGGACTAGTTTGCCAATCCTTCTCATACCATGTCTATGTGGTATGGGAAGTAAAAGAACTCTCACTTCGGTAAATGTGTAAGGGTGGGATTTCTTCCTACATTCATCTCATAGATTCGGTCAAATCCAAAGTAAGTCTAATTGAACAATTTGGACGTTAAACTAAACAAACAAACAAACTAGTCTGGATGATTATTTGTATCCATCTCTGGCATTCAGGGCTGCAGCCATCCTAAAGTATACAAAAAACGAGAAGGACATTGAACGTGAGAGCCAGAACGGCGAGAGGTCCCGATTCTATGTATAGGGTGTGCCATGAGATGGGAAGCTATATAATGTGGGTCTAGGTTACTAGCAAGAGTGAATCAGAGAGTGCGTATGGAGAGTGTAGGAGTCAGATTGCTCAGAGTATGTGTATGGAAAGTGTAGGGTCAGATTGCACAGACTAAGTGTATGGAGAGTGTAGGGTCATATTGCTCAGAATAAGTGTGTACATGGAGAGTGTAGGGTCATATTGCTCAGACTAAGTGTATGGAGAGTGCAGGTCATATTGTTCAGACTAAGTGTATGGAGAGTGCAGGTCGTAATGCTCAGACTAAGTGTATGGAGAGTGTAGGGGGTCGTATCACTCAGACAAAGTGTATGGAGTGTGTAGGGTCATATTGCTCAGACTAAGTGTATGGAGAGTGTAGGGTCATATTGCTCAGACTAAGTGTATGGAGAGTGTAGGGTCATATTGCTCAGACTAAGTGTATGAAGAGTGGAGTGTCATATTGCCCAGACTAAGTGCATGGAGAGTGCGGGGTCAGATTGCACAGACTAAGTGTATGGAGAGTGTAGGGTCGTCTAGCTCAGACTAAGTGTATGGAGAGTGTAGGGTCAGATTGCTCAGATTAAGTGTATGGAGAGTGTAGGGTCATATTGCTCAGACTAAGTGTATGGAGAGTGCAGGTCGTATTGCTCAGACTAAGTGTATGGAGAGTGCGGGGTCAGATTGCTCAGACTAAGTGTATGGAGAGTGTAGGGTCATATTGCTCAGACTAAGTGTATGGAGAGTGTAGGGTCATATTGCTCAGACTAAGTGTATGGAGAGTGTAGGGGGTCGTATTGCTCAGACTAAGTGTATGGAGAGTGTAGGGTCATATTGCTCAGACTAAGTGTATGGAGAGTGTAGGGTCATATTGCTCAGACTAAGTGTATGGAGAGTGTAGGGGGTCGTATTGCTCAGACTAAGTGTATGGAGAGTGTAGGGTCAGTTCACTCAGACTAAGTGTATGGAGAGTGTAGGGTCATATTGCTCAGAGCGACTCATGCTGTCCGACATCCTGCCCTGTATTGACTAGAGGCGGCGGCGGCGGCGGTGGCAGGAGTGAGGGACCGGCGCAGAGTTGACTCAGTGAACGTACTCTGTGACCTCATGTGTCGTGGCGCATCTAGATTTGCTCTAGTCCTAGATTATGAATATTCATTAAATGATTCATCATCTTTACAGGGGGAGGGGTAGGACACAGGGACTGAGGCCAGTCTACAGGGGGAGGGGTAGGACACAGGGACTGAGGCCAGTCTACAGGGGGAGGGGTAGGACACAGAGACTGAGACCAGTCTACAGGGGGAGGGGTAGGACACAGGGACTGAGGCCAGTCTACAGGGGGAGGGGTAGGACACAGGGACTGAGGCCAGTCTACAGGGGGAGGGGTAGGACACAGGGACTGAGACCAGTCTACAGGGGGAGGGGTAGGACACAGGGACTGAGACCAGTCTACAGGGGGAGGGGGAGGACACAGGGACTGAGACCAGTCTACAGGGGGAGGGGGAGGACACAGGGACTGAGACCAGTCTACAGGGGGAGGGGTAGGACATAGGGACTGAGACCAGTCTACAGGGGGAGGGGTAGGACACAGGGACTGAGACCAGTCTACAGGGGGAGGGGTAGGACACAGGGACTGAGACCAGTCTACAGGGGGAGGGGGAGGACACAGGGACTGAGACCAGTCTACAGGGGGAGGGGTAGGCGCAGGGACTGAGACCAGTCTACAGGGGGAGGGGGAGGGCACAGGGACTGAGACCAGTCTACAGGGGTAGGACACAGGGACTGAGACCAATCTACAGGGGGAGGGGTAGGACACAGAGACTGAGACCAGTCTACAGGGGGAGGATACAGGGACTGAGACCAGTCTACAGGGGGAGGGGTAGGACACAGGGACTGAGACCAGTCTACAGGGGGAGGGGGAGGACACAGGGACTGAGACCAGTCTACAGGGGAAGGATACAGGGACTGAGACCAGTCTACAGGGGGAGGGGTAGGACACAGTGACTGAGACCAGTCTACAGGGGGAGGGGGAGGACACAGGGACTGAGACCAGTCTACAGGGGGAGGGGGAGGACACAGGGACTGAGACCAGTCTACAGGGGGAGGGGGAGGGTACAGGGACTGAGACCAGTCTACAGGGGAGGGGTAGGACACAGGGACTGAGACCAGTCTACAGGGGAAGGATACAGGGACTGAGACCAGTCTACAGGGGGAGGGGTAGGACACAGGGACTGAGACCAGTCTACAGGGGAAGGATACAGGGACTGAGACCAGTCTACAGGGGGAGGGGTAGGACACAGGGACTGAGACCAGTCTACAGGGGAAGGATACAGGGACTGAGACCAGTCTACAGGGGGAGGGGTAGGACACAGGGACTGAGACCAGTCTACAGGGGGAGGGGTAGGACACAGAGACTGAGACCAGTCTACAGGGGGAGGGCGAGGACACAGAGACTGAGACCAGTCTACAGTGGAAGGGGGAGGACACAGGGACTGAGACCAGTCTACAGGGGAGGGGTAGGACACAGGGACTGGGACCAGTCTACAGGGGGAGGGGTAGGACACAGGGACTGGGACCAGTCTACAGGGGGAGGACACAGGGACTGAGGCCAGTTTACAGGGGGAGGGGTAGGACACAGGGACTGAGACCAGTTTACAGGGGGAGGGGGAGGACACAGGGACTGAGGCCAGTCTACAGGGGGAGAGGTAGGACACAGAGACTGAGGCCAGTCTACAGGGGGAGGGGTAGGACACAGGGACTGAGGCCAGTCTACAGGGGGAGGGGTAGGACACAGGGACTGAGACCAGTCTACAGGGGGAGGGGTAGGACACAGGGACTGAGACCAGGCTACAGGGGAAGGGGTAGGACACAGGCACTGAGACCAGTCTACAGGGGGAGGAGTAGGACACAGAGACTGAGACCAGTCTACAGGGGGAGGGGTAGAACACAGGGACTGAGACCAGTCTACAGGGGGAGGGGTAGGACACAGGGACTGAGGACAGTCTACAGGGGGAGGGGTAGGACATAGAGACTGAGACCAGTCTACAGGGGGAGGGGTAGGACACAGGGACTGAGACCAGTCTACAGGGGGAGGGGTAGGACACAGGCACTGAGACCAGTCTACAGGGGGAGGGGTAGGACACAGGGACTGAGGCCAGTCTACAGGGGGAGGGATAAGACACAGGGGCTGAGGCCAGTCTACAGGGGTAGGACACAGGGACTGAGACTAGTCTACAGTTTCACCATTAGCTGATTAACCATAGGATGCTTACACATCCATTCTGTTGGACGGAAGTTTACTGTACCTGCTGACACCTAGTTTTTATGTATCTACTCTTTACTAGAGACTTTCCTTCGATAACATTGATAAAAAATACAGTGTTATATAAAGCGATGTAAGATATTGTATTCACAGGGTTCGATCAAATATTGAGATTCCAAACTAAACAGAAGGTTTTCCAAGGAAATCGGGTCTGTGAAGTGCGTACAGCGACCCGATTCTGACCGACCCGGCGGATTCGTCGGGCAAAGGTGTGATCGGGCACAATGGTCGGGTCGCTGTCTTATAGGCTTATGGGCTTTATTGCAACTTGGGTTGGTTTTTTTTGGCAATTTTTAAGGGAATATTGTGTTACACAATCACCGAATTCCACTCGGGCCCTAGACCCCCTACTCCTCATTCTAATGGCGGGTGTTAATGGGCAGTGGGTACCATTTTTGTATTTGGGTTTGAACCCACGACCTCCCATGCTCGAAGCGAACACCCTGACCACTTGGCCACCGAGCTTGGGAACTGACAGGATTATTTTTTCTTACTGGTACACGCACAAATGGATCTGGTGTCAATCCTCTCTATTTAGAACCCATTACTTGCTGAAATCCCATGTACTATAACACCTATGCCCAAAAATATTCCAAACACCAACCTCTGCTGTCCAAGTGGTAGTTGAGCCTTACCACCATACTGTGCCGGTATGGCGCCATACCACCATACTTTGAACTTTGGGTACATTGATATAGCCACCCTCTGAATATCTTTCAGGGGGTCTGGTCTAGATGCATATTTTTCATTTTTTTATTCGATTACTACCAAATATAAACATTTGATAGTCAAGACAAGGTCTGTACTCCACAATGAGTTTTATTCTCAGGACACATTGCCCGATACGCCTTAAACAGGTTGGGTCGGGCGGAGTTTTTTCCGGCCTGGTCAGAAGCTGCAGGATGTGATGTCTCCCATTCAGATTTGTATTGATTTGTAGTTGGCAGGATCCGGAGCACCTAGAGTTAGACCCCCCTCCCCCCTCCCCCTCCCTCCCTCCCCACTCACAGATGATCAATGGAGCCTCCCCTCACACGCCGCCGCCCATCGGGAAAACTGGGGGCCAAGGAATAATCCAGGCTCGTACATGAAGACCCTTTCCTTAATCTCACCCCTGGTACAAGTTTAGCCATAGAAATAACATTAGGAAAAATTACTCAACGATCACCCCAGTAAAGTGACAATACTACGCCACGACCGTGACGTTGTGAATGTGCGATGATGTCATGGATTTGCTAGGTATATTCTTTTTATTCTGATATTGTGATGCTATTTAATGTCATAGAAAATAAGTCAATAAATTGGACGTTAAATGAAACAAACAAGTCTAATTGAACATATTGGACTTTAAAATACCCAAACAGGTCTAATTAAACATATTGGATGTTAAACGGAACAAACAATTCTAATTGAAAAAGAAATTGGATGTAAAACCAAACAAACTACCCAAACAAACAAACTTGAAAACTAATGGTAAAGAAAAGGGGGTGAAATGGTACAGACGTCATGGCTTGGAGTGCGTCCAGACGGGTCGGGAGGCTGAGTGTTTGGGGTTCTTGCTGTATGGGGGGCTGTTCTGGACATAGTCCTTCCGTCAATAATTTCATCATAGAGTATCCATTTCGTCCCACGAAATGGATTTTGTCCACAAGATCCACCACAATTTTTTTGACAAAATTAATTTCACGAAATATTTACGAAATATTCTATTTTCACGAAACCACTTTCATTTTTCGGCGCGAAATGACTTCACGAAATGACTTTCGTGATTCACAAAATGACTTTCTTGATTCACAAATGATTTTCGTGAAGTCATTACATGCTGAAAAATTTTGTATATTGTTTTTTTGTTTTGTTTTTTTACGAAATATATTTCGTGAAAGGTTTTCGTGGACGAAACTGATTTTGTGAAAATAGAATATTTCGTAAATATTTCATGAAATTAATTTCGTCAAAAAATTGATTTTGTGGTGAATTTTTTTATGGACGAAATCCATTTCGTGGGACGAAATGGATACAATATGACGAAATTAATGACGGAAGGACTATGTCCAGAACAGCCCCCCATACTGCTGGAGGTAGAACTTACCACCCGACTGCTGAGTTCTTGCCACGTGAATAATACATCCCGCGCCGGGCCTGGTAACGAACCAGAGCCGCGGGAGTTGCCGCAGCAGACAGGGGAGGCTTCGTGGTCTTTGATTGGCGGTGTTTAAATATACATCAGTTGTGGGGTAAGGTGCATGTGTTTTCTGTAAGAAGGGTTCCCTCTGAGGTGCCATCAAGGTGCTTCCTCTATAAAGACATATCCTACAATTCACCAGGTAGGATATGCCCTAAAGGCATACTGGACAATTTCTATTTTCCTTATATGAATTTTTTTTTTCTTTTTTTCTTTTTTTCGTAAAGCATCGGGTGAGTCCAGAAGTGCTTTCACCTCGTTTTTCTAATATCTTATATGAAATTCAGAGATGGCAGTTTTCCCATTTTCAGTTTATAAAATTCTTTTTCTTGTGTGAAAGAAAGAGAGAATGAATTGGGCCTCGTTCACACCAATAAAACAATGGTTCACACTTCCCCACACACCCCAGCCCGATTACATGGCCAATAACGATGTGTTTTTATTTGGGTTTTTTTCAGTTTCTCTGAGGCAGTAAATTCCACATGAAAACTATTTCCTCTATTTTTCATGACTCCCAACTGACATCCCTGAAAATTATAAGTATCACAGATGATATTATCTGAGTCTCATTCACCCCAATAAAACAGTTGTTCGAACCTCCCCGCAGACCCTAACCCCGACACCTGTCTTCCTGAGGCAGTAGATTCCACAAGAAAATATTTCCTCTATTTTTCATGACCCCCAACTGACATCCCTGAAAAAATGATGAGAAAAACAGATGATATCAACTAAGTCTCGACAAGTTCACCGACTCCTATATGATTTGGGAACTAATTGCCCAACCCTGAATCGGTCGATGGGTATTGGGCTTTTAAACAGTTGTTTGAACCTCCCCGCAGACCCGCAGACCCACTACACCTTCTCCCGGAGGTAGTAAAATTCCACATGAAAATATTTCCATTTTTCTGCTGACCCCGGCTGACATCTTGGGTTAAGGTGATGTCTAGGGGATGCGACTGACATCTTGGGTTAAGGGTGATGTCTAGGAGATGCGACTGACATCTCGGGTTGAGGGTGATGTGTAGGAGATGCGACTGACATCCCGGGTTAAGGTGATGTCTAGGAGATGCGACTGACATCTCGGGTTAAGGTGATGTCTAGGAGATGCAACTGACATCTTGGGTTGAGGGTGATGTGTAGGTGATCTGACTGACATTTCGGGTTAAGGTGATGTCTAGGAGACCCGGCTGACATCTCGGGTTAAGAGTGATGTCTAGGTGATCTGACTGACATCTCGGGTTAAAGGTGATATCTAGGAGATCTGACTGACATCTCGGGTTAAGGTGATGTCTAGGTGACCCGGCTGACATAGCGGGTTAAGGGTGATGTCTAGGAGATCCGGTTGACATCTCGGGTTAAGGTTGATGTCTAGGAGATGCGGCTGACACCTCGGGTTAAGGTTGATGTCTAGGAGATGCGGCTGACATCTCGGGTTACGGGTGATGTTTTGGAGATGCGGCTGACATCTCGGGTTAAGGTGATGTCTAGGAGATGCGGCTGACATCTCGGGTTAAGGTGATGTCTAGGAGATGCGGCTGACATCTTGGGTTGAGGGTGATGTGTAGGAGATGCGACTGACATCTCGGGTTAAGGTGATGTCTAGGTGTTGCTACTGACATCTTGGGCTAAGGTGATGTCTAGGAGACCCGGCTGACATCTCGGGTTAAGGGTGATGTGTAGGTTTTGCTACTGACATCTTGGGTTAAGGTGATGTCTAGGAGATGCGACTGACATCTTGGGTTGAGGGTGATGTGTAGGAGATGCGACTGACATCTCGGGTTAAGGTGATGTCTAGGAGATCTGACTGACATCCCGGGTTAAGGTTGATGTCTAGGAGATGCGGCTGACATCCCGGGTTAAGGTGATGTCTAGGAGACCCGGCTGACATCCCGGATTAAGGGTGATGTCTAGGAGAACCGGCTGACATCTTGGGTTAAAGGTGATGTCTAGGAGATGCGACTGACATCCCGGGTTAAGGTGATGTCTAGGAGATGCGGCTGACATCTCAGGTTAAGCGTGATGTCTAGATGATCTGACTGACATCTCGGGTTAAGGTGATGTCTAGGAGACCCGGCTGACATCCCGGGTTAAGGTGATGTCTAGGAGATGCGGCTGACATCTCGGGTTAAGCGTGATGTCTAGGTGATCTGACTGACATCTCGGGTTAAGGTGATGTCTAGGAGATGCGACTGACATCTCGGGTTAAGGTGATGTCTAGGAGACCCGGCTGACATCTCGGGTTAAGGTGATGTCTAGGAGACCCGGCTGACATCTCGGGTTAAGGTGATGTCTAGGAGATGCGGCTGACATAGCGGGTTAAGGTGATGTCTAGGAGACCCGGCTGACATCCCGGGTTAAGGTGATGTCTAGGGGATGCGGGGATCGCCCAGCGGGATGCGGCCAGACACGGCGCTCTCCGTTATAACCAGGTCACGTATTGATCTGCCTGAAGAGCCGCTCCCTGCCCTCACAGTGAGGTCGACTCAGCCCAGCCGAGCAGCTCCTCTAGTTCCGTGTCCGCTCACAGGACTCTGCCCGTCTACCTGAAGCCATATTACTGTATGTCCATCTACCTGAAGCCATATTACTGTATGTCCATCTACCTAAGGCCATTTTACTGTATGCCCATCTGCCTAAGGCCATTTGACTGTATGTCCATCTACCTAAGGCCTATATACCGTATGTCCATCTACCTAAGGCCTATATACTGTATGTCCATCTACCTAAGGCCTATATACTGTATGTCCATCTGCCTAAGGCCATATTACTGTATGTCCATCTGCCTAAGGCCTATATACCGTATGTCCATCTGCCTAAAGCCATTTTACTGTATGTCCATCTGCCTAAGGCCTATATACTGTATGTCCATCTACCTAAGGCCATATTACTGTATGTCCATCTGCCTAAGGCCTATGTACTGTATGTCCATCTACCTAAGGCCATATTACTGTATGTCCATCTACCTAAGGCCTATATACTGTATGTCCATCTGCCTAAGGCGATATTTCTGTCTGCCCATCTGCCTAAGGCCTATGTACCGTATGCCCATCTACCTAAGGCCTATATACGTTTGCGATACTTTGCGGGGGAAAAAGGGGAAAACAGACCAGATGGTTAACCTGTGAATTATGAATTATTACTCACTCACAGACTATCGTAAAACCGGATGAGTTTTAATCTTGGCTCCCGTATCCCACGACTGGCGTTTGGCGTAGTGATATCACGAGGCGGGTATCCGGAACCAAACGCCAGTCGTGGCATACGGGAGCTAAGATTAAAACGAATCAGGTTTTAATTTTATCCTACCCCTTTCTACAATATTTTAATATCAAAATCATGAATGAAAATCATCAAAATTCCGTATGCCCCTAGTAGCATACAAACGTCCGTATGCCAGTCAGCGTGGCATACGGAATCTCAATGTTAAGCCTATGGGATTTTATATTAGGGGTAGGATAAATAAAAGGATGTCCCTCCCTTCTACTGCGCATGCGTAGAGTCTAGTATTTGCCTGACCTTGAGAGTCTAATACCACACATAAATTGGGCCCAACCCAGGGCGAGATCGCATTGAATTGAAAAAAGAAGGTCATCCGGTCGATAGGCGTTGACCTACATCAGGCTTACTCTACAAGTAAATTTATCAATCTCATTTGAATTGAGCTGGTGACAGAATGGATGGGCGGGCGAGGAGGGGGACGAGGTGCTGGGATCTGTAGGACATTGATCAAACCCAGAGCCTCATGAATATGTAAGAGACCCGCCAGGCCACTCTCCAAGCAGAGGTCCTGTCAGGTCAGGCCATAGATCGTGTCTCCTGTCTAATTCCAAAGGCTACAACACACTGTACGATTTCGGAACATGAATATTCCGTTATCGGCGATAAAACAATCGTAAGCTCAGGCGGGGCCTCGAAATGTAGTCGTTCAGTGTGGCACCCCACTTTAGAAATTTGCCTATGAAAATGCCCCCCGTGGATATGTACCTTTTGTTGCCGATGAATTGCAGTCAGATTTCCGAAATCGCGACCGATAAATTAAGGAACATGTTCCTTGCCGTTGTCGGCGAGTTTAAGAAGTACCCCCGTGGTGCTTACCGATTTTGGCCCACAATTAGTCGCTGGGTGAGGAGAAATGGCCCTGCCACACACAGACTGAGCCCCGCTCACCGATTTGGTCGCCTATTGATTACTTGTTCCTTTAACCGTGGCCCCAAATCGCACAGAATATCGTTATTCAGTCGTCCAGTGTGGACAGAATTTGCTTAGGATTAACTCCCACAAATTACCACCAACCCCATCCATCAATCCTGCTGTGATGGTTGACGCCCTGTGCAAATTCGCCTGAGATACAAGACAATCCTACGTTAAGGGTAGTTCATCGGTGAAAACGAAATCGTACAGTGTTTCCCACTGAACGAGACCACTCTCCTAGCACATCTTGGTTGTCAGACTTTCTTGATTCAGGTCCCACTGCAGCCACCTTTCTCCTTCATCCCCAGCAGTGGTAGATTTACTGCTATATCAAAGGCCAGTCCTTCTCATACCATCTCTATGTGGTGTGGGAAGTAAAAGAACTCTCACCTCTTATGACTATATGTGTAGGGGTGAGGTTTCCACCTAAATTCTTCACATAGATTTGATCACCACCCTTGTGGTATAAAAGAACATTGAGAAAGTCTAGTAAGAACCTGTAATGGTTAACTGGACGTTAAATTAAACAAACAAACCAAGTATGTTACTATGCCACTTTGTATTAATGTAGTCTTCTGTTTTTATTTTCCAGGTAAGAATCTCGAGAACATACGAGACGTCGCCATTGAGTATTCTTGTTCTGCTGATCGGTGAGTTTTCAAATCTCGCGTTTTCTCGTGCCTTTGGCGTCAGGCAGTATGAAATCGACGACTGACCTCGAACAGGAACCGTTTCGTCCACAGTAAGGACGTTTCCTATTATTATGACTAATTATAAATATTCAATATTGAGTAATTAGGAGAAACCAGGAGAGTTAGTAGAGTTGTTGTTTATCGCACGACAGCAAGCTAGCGTATTACTGCGCGAGGCGAAGCCGAGTGTAGTGAGGAGCAGACCTTGCTGGAGTTGATAAACAAGACTCGACTAACTCGAGTTTGGGTTAGAATTTATCCTACCCCGCCGATATTACTTCAGAATATTGCCTCAGAATATTAAGAAATAACGTAAAACTCACCGAGATCCAGTGAAAATTGCATGACACTCCATAATGTGTGCTTGTTGATACTCTCGATATCGCTCTTGTCTTGCGCGCTCATTGGTCATTTTTCACATGACGTCATTTCACAAATGTATCCCACTAGAGCGATAAACTTCATTTTTTCTGCATGCTCGCCAGAATACAGTCGGCCAATGTTAAGCCTATGGGGTTCTTTATTAGGGGTAGGATAAACAGTCAAGAACTTATTTCGAAGTACATATCCATGATGATTTCACCTCATTATGGATGGGTCATGTCAGAATCTCCGTTTAGTGAATTCCAGGCGCCCTATATATTTCCTATTGAAAGTCCGTAATAGGTGGGTAATACTTATATAGAACGTTCTGACCATGCTGTACAGGTCACAGAACGAGATGCTAATTTACCGTTTGTACGGACCGAGGCATTTATGCCGAGTTCCGTACAAACGGTAAATTATTATTGAGTTCTGTGACTTGTACAAGCATGGTTGGACGTTATATATTTACTATATACCCGGAATTTTTTCTTTTTTAAATCAATTTCATTTGGTATAACAACCAATTTCTTAATAAACATGTATGGCAAGGTGGTCCGTATTTTAGTCTACGGACCAGCGGTCTGTACAGTATTTTTACATCATATGCCGAAACGGTGCGTATTTACAGTATATACGGCATGGGTATATAGAAACTGTATATATAAACCATGCATGGTATTGCTGTCCGCCTCTGTATACATCATCATAGACATGACCTATCATACCTCGTTGGCCAGGAGTTGGGTTTGACCTTTGACCTAGACTGGCTACCCTCCTCACTGGGATAGACTGGCTCCAATCCCTGCATCCTATGGCTACCCTCCTAGCTGGGATACAGGACTGGCTCCAGTCCCTGCATACTATGGCTACCCTCCTCGCTGGGATACAGGGACTGGTACAATCGATAATGTTGTTGGATTTCTGGCGCTATTTAGAGGCCAGTATTCCCAACACCCTCCATACAGATATCCTGGCTACTTGTCAGGATATCTGATGGGAGATTGATACCCTCTCACCTTGATCTCAATCAGGTCACAGTCAGGAGCAGGCGAAATTTATTGCTATGACAACGCAGGCGACCAGAGAACTGGAGGAAGGGAGAGAGAGGGGTAGGAGGGGATGTAGGAAAAAAGTCTGTAGTGAGTAGGAATGTAGGGTTACAGGGAGCAGCTTGGGGCCATAAACAGAAGATTCTGTTCATAGTGGACAAGTCTTTGATTCATGGGCCAGTCAGAGAAGGATACATACTAAAGAAGAAACCAACAAGTTTTGGTCAAAGTCGTCGTTCTCCATGAGTTTGATGCGGAGTGATATGAATCAGGCGACAGCCGAGTGAATATCGTGTAGCGTTCAAACGAGTTGGAGAACAACGACTTTGACCAAAACAAGTTGCTTTCTGTATTTATCTCATCCCTGCACACACTAAAAGAATGGGCAACAAACAGGATATAGACCATAGAGAACTTACTGCAATACTTATAGGGGCATGGAGAACGAGATCCCTATGTTAAGCCTATGGACTTTTATTCCAGGGGGGAGATAAAGAGATGTATTATAATGAACTTTATTCTGATTATTTTTAATCATTCTGTGAATGCTCATCATCAAAGACTTGAGCCTGTCTACCTCTGACCCAGCTGTCAGCACACCAGTGAGACAGACAAGACCTTCACGAACACTCTGGGATTAGCATGTTGTGGCGTGTGGGAAGTGGCCAGACGGCCGCCAACAGCGGAAGCGGAAATGCCGCGCCCCCTGGTGGTAGGGGTGTTGCCACTCTCCCAGCAGATATTTCACTGCGCCAGCGCTAATCTCTGCCTCATTATCATCCCGCATCACCTATTCCTTATAATTTTCGTTGATTTACTTACATGTAAGAATCGCGTGTGTTGAATGTAAGAGCTCAGGCAACGGGAAGAACTGATTGTAATCAGATGTTGTTTTCCTAATAAAAAATAAAATAAAATAAAATAAAATGATATCATAACCGTTATCATCAGGGGGAACCAGCCAACATTTCGGATTCAAAATGGAGTAACTGTAAAAAGTTATGAAAGTCAAACAACTCATATTTTACAAGTTGGGAAATATAGGAATTGTTAAATGAGCTACACAGACAATCTAGCTGGATTTTTTTAGCTTTAAATTACTTTTTGTGTGAATCCCGATTGATTAGTTTACAAAACAAAACCTACAACACATGAGATGCTTCCCACTGAAGAAAGTAATCCCTAAGACTATGTCTGATTTGACATTACAAATAACAGAAATGAGTGTATATTTACGATAGAGATACGTGCATCTCTATTCACAACTAAACCACAAAATAATCCCAAAAGCGCTAAGAATTTAGGAAATTAAAAAAAACTGGCGTATGGGCCACATTTGAGCCCAAACAGGCATCGGGGCAGAGATATAAGCGGCCACAGGAAGTTTAGCGCAGAATCTCTGCTGGGAGAGTGGTGTGTTGCTCCAGCTTGTAGCGGAGGTCTGGAGGGGGTGTGCTGTGTAAGCAGGGAGGAGGTGTGGTTGCACCATCTGTCTTGTCTAATCCGCCAGCCTGCTTTTACACCTAACTGTACTATACAGAGACATAGTGAGGGTGACGGAATGCAATCTGTTCATAGATACAGGGATGTCAGTTTTCCTTGTTTCCGCGGAAATCCGTGTTTTCATTTTTGAAATGTGAAATCCCCTTCCTTGGGTAAAATGAACATAAAACAGCACAGAGTAGAGAGATTCAACCTCTATATTACTCATATCAGTAACAAGCCTCAATTCCCAACTCTACCTACCCACAGACTCTTCTTAGAAACATATGTTTAGTAATAATAACATTACTTGTATCTAATACATTTCCGGTGTTTTGGTGTATATATCTCAGGTTTAAACCCTCAATGGTCATGGGGAAATATTTCCTTGTTTTTTTCTGACCCTAACTGACATCCCTGTAGATATTATGGTCAGAAATATTCACCGAGTTCGAAGAACGAGTGGAGTATTTCTGACCAAAATTTCGATTCAAACAAGATGAGATTGAGCTCTGACGATAAACTTGAATAGGTTTCTGAATTATCTCACCCCTCACATTGACTCATGGGCTAACATTTGTGACATAATCCCCATTGGATATTTTTTTCTAAATACTCCATGGGCATTGAGTACGCGTTCCCAATGTTAAGTCCATGGGTGATGAAATACCAGGGCTGAGATTAAACCCATTAATTCCATGTATTACTTCACGACAACATCTCGTGGTTTATGGCCGCCTGTCCACTGAACCATCGATTACTGTCAAGTCATAGTCATCTAAGAGTTCTGCTGGGCTGGACAACAATTAACAATCTGTTCGCCCTCTTGGTCGCCTCGCCTCCTCGTGGTGCAGACCGGATATGCTTGCACGCAAGCATAACAAAAGCGACCAGGGTGGGGAGTTAGCTCAGTGGTAAAGAGCACTGGGCTTGTAATACCAAGGTTGTCAGACTTTGTTGATTCGGGTACCACTGCAGCCACTTTTCTCCTTCACCCCCAGCAGTGGTAGATTTACTGCTATATCAGAGGCCAGTCCTTCTCATACCATGTCTATGTGGTGTGGTGTACAGCCACCTTTCTCCTTCACCCCCAGCAGTGGTAGATTTACTGCTATATCAAAGGCCAATCCTTCTCATAACATGTCTGTGTGGTGTGGGAAGTAACATTGCTGAACATTGGGAACTCATTCTCTGTGCCCCTACAAGTATTGCAGTCCGTTCTCTAGGGTCTATATCCTTGCATCGTCTTTCCTTTTAGCATACTGGGGTGAGATAAATTCAGAAAGCAACTCGATTTGGTCAAAGTCATTGTTCTCCAACTCGTTTGAATGCTACGTGATATTCACTCCACCGTCGGCTCATTCATATCACTCTGCATTAAACTCGTGGAGAACGACGACCAAAACCCGTTGGTTTCTACTTTAGTTCCTGCAGGCTCGCCACATGTCTTACACTCTCCCCCCGCATACCTCCACGGAGCAGCCCCCAGCCGGGAGGAGCAGCTCACAGAGGCTCGGGGGGGAGAGCGCCGCTCGTTAATCTCGCCACAAAGACAATATGAGGACGCCATATTGCTAATGCCACCTTGCATGGCGCAATCTCCCCCCACCGGCATTGAGATGCGCGGTAATGGTGATTGTCGCTGAGCAGCTCTCCAAGCAGATTCTCTGTTTACTGTGTTGAGGGACAAAATGAAATCTCTGTGTGGAGATTGCTTTTGAGCAGCTAAATGCAGATTCTCCGCTTTATTGTGTTGAGGGACAAACTCAATTCTCTGTAAGTAGCTCTCCGTACACATTCTCTATTTATGTCAATAGTGAGAGGCCTAAACCTCTGTATGGAGAGTGTTGTCAATTAGCTCTTCTTACAGATTCTCTTGTCACCTTAGAAGGATATAGACGGACTAAACTCATACATATTCTCTCATCAGCTCAGTAGGATATAGACAGACTAAACCTCTGTATGGAGAGCACCTCTTCATACAGATTCTCTCGTCACTTCAGTAGGACATTGAGTTTACAACTCTGTATGGAGAGCAGCTCTCCATACAGATTCAGTGTCCGGGGAGGCGTGAAAATAAGTGACAAACAAGAGATGTGGAGGTGTCCGTGTAAATTACCATCAGTACGTCTCTCTCTCTGGTTTTACGTCCTCAGCTCCCTGACTTGTCGTTCTCAATACGTGTCACAGATTAGATCAATAATAATCTCCAGGAGAGATTACCAGAGCTTAAATCACGGCAGCTCTAACGGCGTTAACCTTCTCAGAACTCACTCCTCCTCCTGTAAAGGGGAATGGAATCAAGGTCAATGTTCACTCTCCTGGGGACAGAATCAAGGTCAATGTTCACTCTCCTGGGGAAAGAATCAAGGTCAATGTCCACACTCTCCTGGGGACAGAATCAAGGTCAATGTCCACACTCTCCTGGGGACAGAATCAAGGTCAATGTTCACACTCTCCTGGGGACAGAATCAAGGTCAATGTTCACACTCTCCTGGGGACAGAATCATGGTCAATGTCCACACTCTCCTGGGGACAGAATCAAGGTCAATGTTCACACTCTCCTGGGGACAGAATCAAGGTCAATGTCCACACTCTCCTGGAGACAGAATCAAGGTCAATGTCCACACTCTACTGGGGACAGAATCAAGGTCAATGTTCACTCTCTCCTGGGGACAGAATCAAGGTCAATGTCCACACTCTCCTGGGGACAGAATCAAGGTCAATGTTCACACTCTCCTGGGGACAGAATCAAGGTCAATGTTCACACTCTCCTGGGGACAGAATCAAGGTCAATGTTCACACTCTCCTGGGGACAGAATCAAGGTCAATGTTCACACTCTCCTGGGGACAGAATCAAGGTCAATGTTCACACTCTCCTGAGGACAGAATCAAGGTCAATGTTCACACTCTCCTGGGGACAGAATCAAGGTTAATGTTTACTCTCCTGGGGACAGAATCAAGGTCAATGTCCACACTCTCCTGGGGACAGAATCAAAGTCAATGTTCACACTCTCCTGGGGACAGAATCAAGGTCAATGTTTACTCTCCTGGGGACAGAATCAAGGTCAATGTCCACACTCTCCTGGCGACAGAATCAAGGTCAATGTCCACACTCTCCTGGCGACAGAATCAAAGTCAATGTTCACACTCTCCTGGGGACAGAATCAAGGTCAATGTCCACACTCTCCTGCAGCACCACTTTTGACACAGTCTATAGGGAGATGACAACGCAACATGATTTAATTTGAGGCAGTTAGAAAATATGTATTTTACAGTTTGTTTTATTAGCAGTGACATCTCAAAATATTGTGTGATAATAAAGAAGAAAACAACAAGTTTTGGGCCAAGTCATCGTTTTCCACGAGTTTGATACGGAGTAATATGAATGAGACAAAGCCAAGTGAATATCGCGTAGCGCTCAAACAAGTTGGAGAAGGACAACTTTAACCAAAACGAGTTGCTTTCTGTATTTATCTCACCCCTGTACACACTAAAAGAACGACACACACGATATAACCATGGAGAATGGACTGCAATACTTGTAGTGGCATGGAAAACGAGTTCCCAATGTTAAACCTATGGACATTTATTCCCGGGATGAGATAAAAAGGTGGCTGTACACCCCACCACATAGTCATGGATATTGTATGGGAAGGACTGGTGTTGGACACCACATAGACATGGTTTGAGAAGGACTGGCCTTTGATATAGCAGTAAATCTACCACTGCTGGGGATGAAGGAGAAAGGTGGCTGTACACCACACCACACAGACATGGTATGAGAAGGACTGGCCTTTGATATAGCAGTAAGTCTACCACTGCTGGAGATATAGGAGAAAGGTGGCTGTACACCACACCACACAGACATGGACATAGTATGGGAAGGACTGGCCTTGGACACCACATAGATATGATATGAGAATGATTGGCCTTTGATATCTAACTACCACAACCTGAGGATTAGTGACCTAACAACTTGACTCTCCCTACCCTGACAAAACCAGGATTCAGGAATGCCCGACTTGCGGAAAACACCCAGGCCGAGATTTCTCCGTGATGCTGCCAGCCCGGGTCACAGTGCTGGTGGCCCGCTGGTGATGGTGATAGTGGTGGTGGGGATGGTGGTGGTGATGGTGGCTGGTGTGGTGGTGGCGGGAGGAGGAGGAGGGGGGGGGAGTGATTGGGGTCATGATCCAGACTTGGCCACACACCAACTCGCTGATTACAGAGGTCACGTCGCGCACCCACCGCACTGCGTAGAACAATGAGAGATAGACTCTGTCTCCAATAAGTGGGCACCGCACTGCGTAAAACAATGAGAGTTATACTCCGTCTCCAGTAAGTGGGCACCGCACTGCGTAGAACAATGAGAGCTATACTCCGTCTCCAGTAAGTGGGCACCGCACTGCGTAGAACAATGAGAGCTATACTCCGTCTCCAGTAAGTGGGCACTGCACTGCGTAGAACAATGAGAGCTACACTCCGTCTCCAGTAAGTGGGCACCGCACTGCGTAGAACAATGAGAGTTATACTCCGTCTCCAGTAAGTGGGCACTTCACCGGGCAGCTAGAACAATGAGAGCTACACTGCGTCTCCAGTAAGTGGGCACCGTGCTGCGTAAAACAATGAGAGCTATACTCCGTCTCCAGTAAGTGGGCACTGCACTGCGTAAAACGATGAGAGCTATACTCCGTCTCCAGTAAGTGGGCACCGCACTGCGTAGAACAATGAGAGCTATACTCCGTCTCCATTAAGTGGGCCCCACGCTGCGTAAAACAATGAGAGCTCGACTCCGTCTCCAATAAGTGGGCACTTCACTGCGTAGAACAATAAGCTAGATTCTGTCTCCAGTAAGTGGGCACTTCACTGCGTAGAACAATGAGCGCTATACTCCGTCTCCATTAAGTGGGCACCGCACTGCATAAAACAATGAGAGCTCGACTTCGGCTCCAATAAGTGGGCACCGCACTGCGTAAAACAATGAGAGCTACACTCCGTCTCCAGTAAGTGGGCACCGCACTGCGTAAAACAATGAGAGCTACACTCCGTCTCCAGTAAGTGGGCACTGCACTGCGTAAAACGATGAGAGCTATACTCCGTCTCCAGTAAGTGGGCACTGCACTGCGTAGAACAATGAGAGCTACACTCCGTCTCCAATAAGTGGGCACTGCACTGCGTAGAACAATGAACGCTACACTCTGTCTCCAATAAGTGGGCACCGCACTGCGTAGAACAATGAGAGCTATACTCCGTCTCCATTAAGTGGGCACCGCACTGCGTAGAACAATGAGAGCTATACTCCGTCTCCATTAAGTGTGCACTTCACTGCGTAGAACAATGAGAGCTATACTCCGTCTCCATTAAGTGGGCACCTCACTGCGTAAAACAATGAGAGCTAGACAAAGCCAAGTGAATAAGTGGGCACTTCACTGCATAGAACAATGAGAGCTATACTCCGTCTCCATTAAGTGGGCACCGCACTGCGTAAAACAATGAGAGTTATACTCCGTCTCCAGTAAGTGGGCACCACGCTGCGTAAAACAATGAGTTATACTCCGTCTCCATTAAGTGGGCACCGCACTGCGTAAAACAATGACAGCTATACTCCATCTCCGATAAGTGGGCACTTCACCGCGCTGCGTAAAACAATGAGAGCTAGACTCCGTCTCCAATAAGTGGGCACTTCACTGTGCAAAACAATGAGCGCTAGACTCTTGTCTCCAATAAGTGGGCACCGCACTGCGTAAAACGATGAGAGCTAGACTCTGTCTCCAATAAGTGGGCACCGCACTGCATAAAACAATGAGAGCTATACTCCGTCTCCAGTAAGTGGGCACCGCACTGCATAAAACAATGAGAGCTATACTCCGTCTCCAGTAAGTGGGCACTGCACTGCGTAAAACGATGAGAGCTATACTCCGTCTCCAGTAAGTGGGCACTGCACTGCGTAAAACAATGAGAGCTACACTCCGTCTCCAATAAGTGGGCACTTCACCGCCCTGAGTAAAACAATGAGAGCTAGACTCTGTCTCCAATAAGAGAGCCAATCTCGTTGATTGTTCCTAGAATATTTTCAAATATTGACAAGAATTGACTGAAATAAGCTATTTTTTAAAGTGAAAAACCTAGACCCTTGATGATCCCTATAGACGTTTAGGCTCAGGCCCCCCTGGGACCTTAAACCACCAATAAACAAATACTTCTGGTCGCGTAGCTTGGTATCTTAAACTACATTGATTTTCATCCGAACACATTCAGAGATTTCAATTTTTTACTCGCCCAAAATGCTTTATGTATATAAGTTAGAAATGTTATTGTTAGAAATGCTATTCCTATATACCTATGATTACTTAACGCTGCTGGGGGTGGAATAACTTTTGTTTACTGCCCAGGTTAACGTTTACTGCCCGGGTTGACGTTCAGAGACGTATGGTTTTTATTGATATTAGGAATAGGGAAACCACGTACCGGTGGAAATAAGTCAAAGTTACTCGGTAAGGCTTGGAATAATTACTGCCCGCGACTACGCCTTGGGCAGTAATTTTTCCAAGCCTTACCTCGTAACTTTGACTTATTCCCACCGGAACATAGTTCCCCTCTCTTATCACTCATTTCCGTTTCCATCTCCAGTAGCGAAGGAAACCTACTTTTCCATCCCCAGTAGTGGAGAAAACCTACTTTGGGGCAAAATGGCGCCCAGGAAACATAAGCTCTCTGCCCTATAGAGGAACCTGGCATTGTAGTGTTACCACTCGGTGCGGCATGCCGTAGTGTTGTCTCCGCTAAGCGACTGTCAAAATACCCATTTCCTCATCCAGCCTCACCCCCAGCCCCACTCCCCGTCTCTAATGGCGAGGAGTGTAGACTCGGGGTGGAGAGTCAGTTCAGTGGTAAACAGCACTGGACTTGTAACCCTAACATTGTAGGACCTTGTTGATTGAGTCCCACTGCAGACACTGTTCTCCATCACCCCCAACAGTGGTAGATTAACTGCTATATCAAAGGCCAGTCCTTCTCATACCATGTCTATGTGGTATGGTGTACAGCCACCTTTCTCCTTCATCCCCAGCAGTGGTAGATTTACTGCTATATCAAAGGCCAGTCCTTCTCATACCATGTTTATGTAGTGTGGTGTACAGCCACATTTCTCCTCCATCCCCAGCAGTGGTACATTTACTGCTAATATCAAAGACCAGTCCTTCTCAAACCATGTCTTTGTAGTGTGGTGTACAGCCACCTTTCTCCTTCATCCCCAGCAGTGGTAGACTTACTGCTATATCAAAGGCCAGTCCTTCTCATACCATGTTTATGTAGTTTGGTGTACAGCCACCTTTCTCCTTCATCCCCAGCAGTGGTAGACTTACTGCTATATCAAAGACCAGTCCTTCTCATACCATCTCTATAGGGGGTGGGGAGTTAGCTCAGTGGTTAGAGCACTGGATTTGTAGCCCCAGGGTTGTAGGACTTTGTGGGTTCGAGTCCCATCCCCAGCAGTGGTAGTCTTACATATCAAAGGCCAGTCCTTCTCATACCATGTCTATGTGGTGTGGTGTACAGCCACCTTTCTCCTTCATCCCCAGCAGTGGTACATTTACTGCTAATATCAAAGACCAGTCCTTCCCAAACCATGTCTATGTAGTGTGGTGTACAGACACTTTTCTCCTTCATCCCCAGCAGTGGTACATTTACTGCTAATATCAAAGACCAGTCCTTCTCATACCATGTCTATGTGGTGTGGTGTACAACCACCTTTCTCCTTCAGCCCCAGCAGTGGTAGATTAACTGCTATATCAAAGGCCAGTCCTTCTCATACCATGTCTATAGGGGGTGGGGAGTTAGCTCAGTGGTTCGAGCACTGGATTTGTAACCCCAGGGTTGTATGACTTTGTGGGTTCGAGTGCCATCCCCATATCAAAGGCCAGTCCTTCTCATACCATGTCTATGTGGTGTGGTGTACAGTCACCTTTCTCCTTCATCCCCAGCAGTGGTAGATTTACTGCTATATCAAAGGCCAGTCCATCTCATACCATGTCTATGTGGTATGGTGTACAGCCACCTTTCTCCTTCAGCCCTAGCAGTGGTAGATTTACTGCTATATCAAAGGCCAGTCCTATTTATACCATGTCTATGTGGTGTGGGAAGTAAAAGAACTCTCACCTTGGTAAATGTGTAGGGGTGAGATTTCTACCTACATTTATCTCATAGATTTGATCACCATCAAACCCAGGTTAACTCTGATAGAACACATTGAAGATAGTACAGCTAAGGGACATACGAACATTCAATATTGAGACAATCTAGAAGAAAATGTTATCCTGATAAAAGTCCAAGTTGTTCAAAACCAAAGTAAAAGCATTAATATAACTTATATTATCGTACCCCTAATAAAAAACGCCATAGGCTTAACATGGGATTTGTTTATGTCACTGGGTGTGACATAAAGTGTTGTTTATGTCACTACTTTCTAATACTGAAAAAATGTGGAAACGGGGTAGGATAAAAATCTAGATGCCTCGTTTGAGTTTGAGTTTATTTATGTCACTCATTTTGTTGGCTCCATAATGTCACTCGTCTTCGACTTGTGAAATTATGGAGCCAACAAAATGTGTGACATAAATAAACTCAGACTCAAACTCGTGACGTCTCTTTATATTATATATAATATAAATGATAGCTAGTCTTCATAGGCTTGTAAGGACAAGCGGCAAATTCTACCAGGCTTAGTATAATTTCTGAAGTATAATATGGTTATAGGGCACATAGTTATTGTTGTATGCAGGCGGCCATCTTGCCCCCCGACGTGATCCAAAAACACCATGTAGCGGGACCAATTATCAATGGATCATATCAAAAATATTTATTTGGGTTTTGGAGGAATGGATGATTTGTCCTGCCACCTGATGTTTTGGATGGCGTCGGGGGTAAGGTGGCGGCCTCCATAGCACAATCACTCTGTGCCCTATGGCGTTGCACGCAGGGTTTTGCTGGTGGTGAGGTGGCTGTGAGGAGTGGACCTGCTGCTGTGTACACGCTGTTAGCGAGCTGCTCTGACCTACTCCTACACCTTACTCCACCAGGCACCCTGCCAGACACCCATACACCTCACACACACACCTCACACACACGCCTTATACATACACCTCATACTCACAGAGTAGTGCTTAAAAAGCCCAGAGACTCTGTTCAGTACCAGACGGAGGCCTGTGATGAATGCTACAGCTGCAGTTTTGAAAGGTCTTGTTTCGGTGTGTTAACAACCACTGAGGGAGCATTTCTGTGTTGTGTTACTCATGTCAGACCTGAACCTTGTGTTGTTTCGGTGTTTTTAACATTCACTAATGGAGCATTTCTGTTTGCGTTACGGAGTTGAACCTTGTGTTGTTTCGGTGTTTTAACATTCGCTAATGGAGTATTTCTGTTCTGCCTTACTGAGTTGAACCTTGTGGTGTTTTGGTGTTTTTAACATTCACTAATGGAGCATTTCTGTTCTGCGTTACGGAGTTGAACCTTGTGGTGTTTCGTTTTTTTTTACATTCACTGATGGAGTATTTCTGTTCTGCGTTACTGAGTTGAACCTTGTGGTGTTTCGGTGTTTTAACATTCACTTATGGAGCATTTCTGTTCTGTGTACTGAGTTGAACCTTGTGTTGTTTCGGTGTTTTTAACATTCACTTATGGAGTATTTCTGTTTTGAGTTACTGAGTTGAACCTCGTGGTGTTTCGGTGTTTAAACATTCACTATTGGAGCATTTCTGTTTGCGTTACGGAGTTGAACCTTGTATTGTTTCGGTGTATTTAACATTCACTAATGGAGCATTTCTGTTCTATGTTACGGAGTTGAACCTTGTGTTGTTTCGGTGTTTTAACATTCGCTAATGGAGCATTTCTGTTCTGGGTTACGGAGTTGAACCTTGTGTTGTTTCGGTGTTTTAACATTCACTAATGGAGTATTTCTGTTTTGCGTTACTGAGTTGAACCTTGTGTTGTTTCGGTGTTTTTAACATTCACTATTGGAGTATTTCTGTTCTGCGTTACGGAGTTGAACCTGGTGTTGTTTCGGTATTTAAACATTCACTAATGGAGTATTTCTGTTCTGCGTTACGGAGTTGAACCTCGTGGTGTTTCGGTGTTTTAACATTCACTTATGGAGTATTTCTGTGCTGCATTACTGAGTTGAACCTTGTGGTGTTTCGGTGTTTTAACATTCACTTATGGAGTATTTCTGTGCTGCATTACTGAGTTGAACCTTGTGGTGTTTCGGTGTTTTTACATTCACTTATGGAGTATTTCTGTTTTGCATTACAGAGTTGAACCTTGTGTTGTTTCGGTGTTTTAACATTCACTTATGGAGTATTTCTGTTCTGCGTTACGGTGTTGAACCTCGTGGTGTTTCGGTGTTTGAACATTCACTTATGGAGTATTTCTGTTTTGCGTTACGGAGTTGAACCTTGTGTTGTTTCGGTATTTAAACATTCACTAATGGAGTATTTCAGTGCTGCGTTACTGAGTTGAACCTTGTGTTGTTTCGGTGTTTTTAACATTTACTAATGGTGCATTTCTGTGCTGCATTACGGAGTTGAACCTTGTGTTGTTTCGGTTTTTTAAGATTCACTATTGGAGCATTTCTGTGCTGCGTTACGGAGTTGAACTTTGTGTTGTTTCGGTTTTTTAAGATTCACTAATGGAGTATTTCTCTGTTGCGTTACTGAGTTGAACCTTGTGTTGTTTCGGTGTTTTAACATTCACTAATGGAGCATTTCTGTGCTGCGTTACTGCGTTGAACCTTGTGTTGTTTCAGTGTTTGAACATTCACTTATGGAGTATTTCTGTTCTGCGTTACGGAGTTGAACCATGTGGTGTTTCGGTGTTTTTCACATTTACCAATGGAGTATTTCTGTTCTGCGTTACTGAGTTGAACCTTGTGTTGTTTCAGTGTTCTTAACATTCACTTATGGAGTATTTCTGTTCTGCGTTATGGAGTTGAACCTTGTGTTGTTTCGGTGTTTTTAACATTCGCTGATGGAGTATTTCTGTTCTGCGTTACGGAGTTGAACCGTGTGTTGTTTCAGTGTTTGAACATTCACTAATGGAGCATTTCTGTTCTGCGTTACGCAGTTGAACCTTGTGTTGTTTCGGTGTTTTAACATTCACTAATGGAGTATTTCTGTTCTGAGTTACGGAGTTGAACCTTGTGATGTTTCGGTGTTTTTAACATTCGCTGATGGAGTATTTCTGTTTTGCGTTACAGAGTTGAACGTTGTGTTGTTTCGGTGTTTTTAAGATTCACCAATGGCGTATTTCTGTGCTCATGTCAGACCTGAACCTCATATTGTTTTGGTGTGTTAACTGTAAACTTTACAACTACCGATGGAACTGGAAAGTTGGGGTTGAATAAGTCAAAAGCTCATGGCTTTGTCATAACCTGAAAATCAGTAAATTTACTTCTTGTCTTTTTTTTATAACCATTTTTAGCTCTCAGATTTATGTCCCCAATCCCAACAACGTCAGTTCAAACCTCTTCGAATCCGCTGGAATCTGCGTCGAGATTTATAGAAATATGCAATGAGTTTTGGTAGCAGAGTAATCTCACAAAGCCGAGTGAGATTGTGTAGCAAACCATTACTAATGGCGTATTTTCAGAGGTTATGGATCGAGTGTGGTTCAGATTTTATCTCACCTTTATCACTGACTAATTGGCTAACATTTTTGACATCATCGCCCATTGAGTACATATATTTTTACGATACTCCATGGGCGTTGAGTACGAGTTCCGCATGTCTATGGGGAACACATACAGGTGTGAGATGAGTCTGGAGGCGCTATCACGCCCAGTGTTGGTAAACACGGCCGTGTTTGTCAACAAGACCCGAGTCTGCAGCGCCCGGCCTGGGCTGGCCGAGCTCCAGGTGAGCCCAGGTAGTGCAGGTAGGGTATGACGGGGGCGGGGTGAAGCCTGCTACTCCCAGGTGTTGGGTATGACGGGGGCGAGGTGAAGCCTGCTACTCCCAGGTGTTGGGTATGAAGGGGGCGAGGTGAAGCCTGCTATCTCCAGGTGTCATGTATGAGGGGGGTGAGGTGAAGCCTGCTACCTCCAGGTGTCATGTATGACGGGAGCGAGGTGAAGCTTGCTACTCCCAGGTGTCGTGTATGAAGGGGGCGGGGTGAAGCCTGCTTCCTCCAGGTGTCCTGTATAAAGGGGGCGTGGTGAAGCCTGCTACTCCCAGGTGTCGTGTATGAAGGGGGCGGGGTGAAGCCTGCTACTCCCAGGTGTTGGGTATGACGGGGGCGAGGTGAAGCCTGCTACTTCCAGGTGTTGGGTATGACGGGGGCGAGGTGAAGCCTGCTACTCCCAGGTGTCGTGTATGAAGGAGGCGAGGTGAAGCCTGCTACTCCCAGGTGTCGTGTATGAAGGGGGCGAGGTGAAGCCTGCTACTCCCATGTGTTGGGTATGACGGGGGCGAGGTGAAGCCTGCTACCTCCAGGTGTCGTGTATGAAGGGGGCGAGGTGAAGCCTGCTACTTCCAGGTGTTGGGTATGAAGGGGGCGAGGTGAAGCCTGCTACTTCCAGGTGTTGGGTATGAAGGGGGCGAGGTGAAGCCTGCTACTCCCAGGTGTCGTGTATGAAAGGGGACGGGGTGAAGCCTGCTACCTCCAGGTGTTGTGAATTAAGGGGGCGAGGTGAAGCCTGCTACTCCCAGGCACCATGTCAGGTATGAAGGGGGCGAGGTGAGGCCTGCTACCTTCAGGCACCACGTTGGGTATGAAGGGGGCGTAGTGATGCCTGCTACCTCCAGGCGTTAATAGGGCATGAAGGGGGCGAGGTGAAGCCTGCTAGCATCACATTGGGTATGAAGGGGGCGTAGTGAAGCCTGCTACCTCCAGGCACCATGTTGGGTATGAAGGGGACGTGGTGAAGCCTGCTACCTCCAGGCGTTAATAGGGCATGAAGGGGGCGTGGTGAAGCCTGCTAACTCCAGGCACCTTATGAAGGGGGCGAGGTGAAGCCTGCTAGCATCACGTTGGGTATGAAGGGGGCGTAGTGAAGCCTGCTACTTCCAGGCACCATGTCGAGTATGAAAGGGCGTGGTGAAGCCTGCTACCACCAGGCACCATATGAAGGGGGCGAGGTGAAGCCTGCTACCTTCAGGCACCACGTTAGATATGAAAGGGGCGAGGTGAAACCTGCTACCTCCAGGCACCATATGAAGGGGGCGTGGTCATGGCTGCTACCTCCAGGCACCATGTCGGGTATGAAGGGGGCGTAGTGAAGCCTGCTACCTCCAGGCACCACGTCGGGTATGAAGGGGGCGTAGTGATGGCTGCTACCTACGCGATGGATCGGTATGGCGGCTGACTGGTGGGGATGTTTAAGAGGCATGCCAGCCATATCTCCCCAACTCAGCCGCCACTCGCATTGCCACCCGTCCTCCTTCAAGGTATCTGAAATGTCTGGTGTACCTCACTAGACTTATGTAGGTTATTATGGGAAAACCCATATTAATTGTATAAAACAAACCGTGATGCAAGTTTTACTGCAATTTGCGGAATTCCAACATTTCCTGCACATCGACACCAATGTTAGGGCTGCAGTTCCTTTTATTTGTATATTTATCTCTTTTCAAATTTTAAAAATAAAAAGATAAATTAAGAGAGACTTTCATCCCTAAACAAGAGATGACAGTTTGCCACATTTCTTTTCCATGGAAATCTAAATTATCATATTTAGAATATATTTTTCTCTTTGTGTAAAACAAAGACGATATAATTGAGCCTCAGTAATGCCAATAAAAGAGTGTTTTCAACCTCCCCACAGAACGATCAACCCCAAGGGCACAAAAAGATGTTAATATTGACAAACATTTATTACCGACTAGACAACATATGGGGAAGGTCCTGAGAATACTTACTCCAAACTGCTCAGCATATCAAAAATCAATCGAATATTATGGTGGAAATCATTGGAATTCTCTTTCCTACCTGGTACGATCAACACCTACCCTGAAGATGTTTAAGTCACTGACTAAGAAGATCATGTTGGAATCTATTGCTGAATGAGTAAGAAAATTATACGGAAACAGGGTTACTGTGGCTGTACGTGATAAATATGCGGTAAAATTGACGATAAAATGAACCGATGCCGCAGGCAGAGGTTCGTTTTATCGTCAATTTTACCAAGTATTTATCACGTACAGACACAGTATGCCTGTTTACGTATTATTATATACCTTAATTTACCTTAATTTTGCCATTTTGGGACATCTTGTTCGGCAGACGTGGCGGGGTTTGGTGCCGTGCCCAGCCGAACAGTGTTAATAGCTGCAATCTGATTGGACGAGAACCTTTTCACGGATCCGTACAGCACCCGGGTGCTGTACGGATATAAATATGTTATGGGTAGGAGAGGGCTGTATGTGTAGCTTGCTTTTGCACAGGTATATAATAATAGTAGAAAACAAATATGAAATTATGGGAAACTGTCACCCAAAGACTATGAGAGATTGTAACATAGATATGCCTTACTTGCTGTTCGACCCTCATTGTCAAGTAGTGTCCTCTTACTATGACTTTAGACAGATATTTTTTTATTTTTTTTATTTATGAAAACATACATATCGACAAACAGCGTTCTTCCATTGTAAGCCGTTGGACAGACGGGACAAACAACCACGTGTACAACAGAAAAATACAAAAGAAAAAACTGTACAAAACCAAAATTCAAAATGTCGTTCAAATAAATCTACATTCAGACTAGTATGATCTTCTGATCAGTTTTAATACACAACATCTTCTGGAAAAAGCCAAAGATATAAGTGTAAAGAACTTTGACCAAAACATTCTGTGACCAACACCTTCGTGTGTTCCATGTTTTCTCCTTCTGAGGCAGTCAATTCCACATGAAACATATTGTCTTTCCTGATCCCAGCTGAGGGGGAGGGGGTTGATGTACTGGAGGTGTTCTCCTCCTGTGCCTCTCTCTGCCCACCCTCCTACAACACCTGCACCAGGCCATGCAATAACAGGCGCAGTTATACCGAACACTGACCAGAAATATGCCGCAATACACCCGTACGCCATGCTATAATGGCTGGAGTTATACCCAAGACTGACCAGAAATATGCCGCCATACACCCATACGCCATGCTATAATGGCTGGAGTTATACCCAACACTGACCAGAAATATGCTGCCATACATCCGTACCCCATGCAATAATGGCCAGTTATACCCGAAAACTGACCAGAAATATGCAGATATACACCCGTACGCCATGCTATAATGGCCACAGTTATACCCCAACACTGACCAGAAATATGCCGCCATACACCCGTACGCCATGCTATAATGGCTGGAGTTATACCCGAAAACTGACCAGAAATATGCCGCCATACATCCGTACGCCAGGCTATAATGGTTGGAGTTATACCCGAACACTGACCAGAAATATGCCGCCATACACCCGTACGCCATGCTATAATGGCCACAGTTATACCCCAACACTGGCCAGAAATATGCTGCCATACACCTGTACGCAATGCTATAATGGCCACAGTTATACCCCAACACTCACCAGAAATATGCCGCCATACACCCGTACGCCATGCTATAATGGCCACAGTCATACCCCAACACTGACCAGAAATATGCCGCTATACTCCCGTACGCCATGCTATAATGGCCACAGTCATACCCCAACACTGACCAGAAATATGCCGCCATACACCCGTACGCCATGCTATAATGGTCACAGTTATACCCAACGCTGACCAGAAATATGCAGCCTTTTTTTTCTTTCATAAAACTCTTTTTTCGTTCTATAAAACAAGGAGAGAATAAATTCAGCCTCACACGGCCGCGGTCATGGATTAACTCTAATCTCCTCTCTCCACAAGGGGCCTCCATCCAGAGGATTATAATCCACTTAATGAAGTTAATCAACAGGGGTAGCGGGTGTGTATTAGAAGCAGTAGTAGCATTTAGAAAGCGGGAAATCATAGTGGGCCTTTAGCGCTCAGTGCTGAAGATGTCTGGAGGTATTGCCATGTAGGGCCTGAAGTTACATGGAGGCATTGCCATGTAGGGCCTGAAGATGTCTGGAGGCATTGTCATGTAGGGCCTGAAGATGTCTGGAGGCATTGCCATATAGGGCCTGAAGATGCCTGGAGGCATTGCCATATAGGGCCTGAAGATGACTGGAGGCATTGCCATGTAGGGCCTGAAGATGCCTAGAATTATTACCATGTATGGTCTGAAGATGTCTGGAGGCATTGCCATGTAGGGTCTGAAGATGCCTGGAGGCATTGCCATGTAGGGTCTGAAGATGCCTGGAGGCATTGCCATGTAGGGTGTGAAGATGTCTGGAGGCATCGCCATATAGGGCCTGAAGATGTCTGGAGGCATCGCCATGTAGGGCCTGAAGATACCTGGAGGCATTGCCATGTAGGGCCTGAAGATGTCTGGAGGCATTGCCATATAGGGCCTGAAGATGTCTGGAGGCATCGCCATATAGGGCCTGAAGATGTCTGGAGGCATCGCCATGTAGGGCCTGAAGATACCTGGAGGCATTGCCATGTAGGGCCTGAAGATGTCTGGAGGCATTGCCATGTAGGGCCTGAAGATGTCTGGAGGCATTGCCATGTAGGGCCTGAAGATGTCTGGAGGCATCGCCATGTAGGGCCTGAAGATACCTGGAGGCATTGCCATGTAGGGCCTGTAGATGTCTGGAGGCATTGCCATGTAGGGCCTGAAGATGCCTGGAGGCATTGCCATGTAGGGCCTTAAGATGCCTGGAGGCATTGCCATGTAGGGCCTGTAGATGTCTGGAGGCATTGCCATGTAGGGCCTGAAGATGCCTTCAGACATGGCCATGTGGGCCTTCAGGCAATTTTTATGTGTAATTTCAAATAAGAAAGAAGTGTAAATTGAAATTAGGAATGATATATCTATTTTCACAATTCTTTTCACTACATATAGAAAACAATTGGATCAGAATATCAACATGAATGTACATCGGTTCCGGAATTCAGGGGCCAACTTGAAGGAACTGTCTGCGGTTATTTCCACCTGAACTGTCAACGTCTGTGACACGCAGGAAGGACACCATAGTTCCGGTTCCGGTATGACGTCACGCGAGAGTTCCACACTCTCCCAGCAGACGTTTAGTCCCTATATAGTACATGTGTTTTGACACATTAGGAAATTCCAGTGAATATTATGAAAAGACTGCTTTAGGGTGTGGATGTGGATGGCAGAACGAAAGTCCTGCTGCCTATGAATGCGTAACGAGGTTGTAGGACGAGTTGCCTATTTATGGCCACCAGGAACTGAGCACTGTCATCCATAGGGAGCCAAAGTGAACCCGCTGAAACCACAGATACCCACCTACAAAACACCGTTTCCGGTGGCCAGTAAGAACGAGGCTTAGTGCTAAAGCTATGGGGGTTTGAGGCTAGACTTATGTTTTTGGTTTCGTTTGTTACTTTTGAAGTGAAGTTTATAACTATCATCTCTGAATAACTTTGTTTCAAAACTACGATGACAGTTGTTAAGTTTATTAAAAATTTGGATCTAAAAGATTGGAGAATGAGACATATAATCTTGAACCTACATAGGCTAAGTACTGAGTGCCTATACCCGGAAATAGTATTTTGTGACCGGCTATCTGTGGTTGGAGCGGGTTCACTTTGGCTCCCTATACCAACATCATTAAACTGTTAATTTTTTTTCTTCTTTTTAGCCAGGTAGCATCGGCTTGACACAGAGGTTCTATTGCCACGTCTATAATACTAACATCATTATACTGTCTCGCCTTTATTATACACTCTAGACCATGAATATTTTACTGTAAATAATCCTTGGTGGACGTGGAAGCACGCACATCGCCAGCCTGGGCCGTGCAGTACACAGTCACACGCTCACGAGTTGTTGACATTCAATGGCTATCTGAGTCAACAGCAGCACTGCACTGCTCGAGCAGCTAATGGGGATAGAACAGGGTGGAGCGGTGCAGTGTATGCCTTTAGATGGTTCCCAAATGTCCACTGTGAACCTGTGTGTTAAGGACGGCGGAATACTTGCTGCCAATACTGTGCATTATCTCACCCCGGTATTTTTCTCTATAGGCTTAACATTAGGAACTCGTACTCCACGGCCGTGAGGTTCGTGTACCCAATACTCGATGGCTAATTGGGTTATTCATTTCATCAATAAATAGTGTTATACGGGGTGAGATAAAATCAGAAATCCACTCGATGAAAATAACATCAATGACCGGAACTGATGAAAAGAAAATCAACAAAGAATTATAGCAGACTTCAGTACTTTATATGAGCTATTCACCACCTTACTGGAGACAAACCATAGAATAGGGCAGCATGCAGCCACCTTACTGGAGATAGACTATAGACTAGGGCAGCATGTAGCCACAATACTGGAGACAGAGTATAGAATAGTGCAGCATACAGGGCTCTCTAGCCACCTTACTGCAGACAGAGTATAGTATAGTGCAGCATGTAGCCACAATACTGGAGACAGAGTATAGAATAGTGCAGCATACAGGGCTCTCTAGCCACCTTACTGCAGACAGAGTATAGTATAGTGCAGCATGTAGCCATAATACTGGAGACAGAGTATAGAATAGGGCAGTATGTAGCCACCCTACTGGAGACAGAGTATAGAATAGGGCAGTATGTAGCCACCCTACTGCAGACAGAGTATAGAATAGTGCAGCATGTAGCCACCTTACTGCAGACAGAGTATAGTATAGTGCAGCATGTAGCCACCTTACTGCAGACAGAGTATAGAATAGGGCAGCATGTAGCCACCTTACTGCAGACAGAGTATAGAATGAGGCAGCATACAGGGCTCTGTAGCCACCTTACTGCAGACAGAGTATAGAATAGTGCAGCATGTAGCCACCTTACTGCAGACAGAGTATAGTATAGTGCAGCATGTAGCCACCTTACTGAAGACAGAGTATAGTATAGTGCAGCATACATAGTAAGCCCAGGAGCCCCCTGTTCTACATGGAACCCAATCATGTCTGGCTGAGTGGCGCCTCGCACCTGATGCCAGTCTGAGGAGCGGGAAGCCGGGAACGCGCGTTTAGCCTGGTGCCTCACAGAGGAATGTGGTGGTCTGTACACTCTCCACCACAGCCTCACCGCGTCAGGCCCTCTTAGTCATACACCACTCTCCCAGCAGAGATCTTGCGCTCTACTTCCTGTGGCTGCTTATATCTCGGCCCCAACCTGCCTGTTTGGGCTCAAATCTGGCCCATACGCCAGTTTTTGAAATATCCTAAATTCTGAGAGCTTTTGGGGGTATTTTGTGTTCTACTTGTAAATAGAGATGAACATTTTTATATGGTAATAATATACAATTATTTCTATTATTTGTTATGCCAAATTAGACATAGTCATAGGGATTATTTTCTTCAGTGGAAGGCACCTCATGTGTTGCAAGGTTTTGTTTGTCAACATGTCACATGTGCTTGCTTGAATAGACAGTATCATCAACTGTGGATTCAGATTATAAAGGGGTTTAAAGTTGAAAAAGAAACTCTTATATTTCCCAACTTATAATAAATGAGTTGTTTGACTTTCATAACTTTTGACAGATGCCTTGTTTTGAATTCGAAATGTTGGCTGGTTTAGTGGATACCCTGAGAACCAGCGTATGACGTCACTGGGTTGGGGCAGAGATTAAGCCAGCGCTAGCGCCGCGAAAGATCTGGGGGGAGAGTGGTCATACACCCAACACAGCCCCCGTGAATGTGGTGAAAATATTCCCATCATCTGCCCTGTTGTTTTCCCATCCTTTCTATTTTTTCAGGAACAGCTGTCATGGCTCTATTTCCAGCAGACCCACTAAACCGCTTCCTGTTCTACCTCCTCCGACCTTCCTCTCTACGCTCGCTAATATTCCCTCTCCTCCTGCCTCCTTGTCTGCCTATCTACCTGCATCTCTTGAGCCCTGCCCGCACCCCTCTCATAAGATCTCACACAGTCGTATTCTATACAAGGTGGTTCTCACTGCGCTCTATGGGAGAAGAATTCTTAACGAACTAGGCTTAGAGCCTTGAGAATCCACTGGCACATAGTATTCCCGCTAGGTGGCATCATTGAGATTATAGGAATCTTTGGTTGCATTGATGTACGTCTTTAGCACGGGAGGCAGGCCAGTGGATTCTCTAGGCTCTAAGCCTATTTCGGTCAGAATTCTTCTCCATAGAGCATAGTGAGAATACTATCAAGAAACGTCACGAAATTTCATACAATTGTTTATATGGCATGAGTTGTCTTCGCGGAATGATATCACGAAGCGGAGCTGAGTGATATCTGTAGCAGAAAACAGCGAACGCCATGTAAACAATTGTATGAAATTAAGTGACGTTTAGATTTTATCCTACCCGGTAACATGTTTTTAACTTCATATTTCACCTGTGGCATATAAATGTTATATGGCATAACCGTGGCATACAGTCACTCCATGTTAAGTCTATGGAGATTTATATGAGGGGTAGGATAAAGAATACGACTTAGAGAGTGTGAGATCTTATGAGAGGGGTGCCCTGCCCTACCACCAAATGAGAGAGGGTGGGGAGTTCAGTGGTTAAGAGCACTGGACCCGTAATCCCAAGGTTGAGTGGTTGACTTACTGCTGTATCAAAAGCCAACCCATTACCATGTCTATGTGGTGTGGGAAGTTAAAAAGCTGATAAATGTGTAGGGGTGAGATTTCTGCCTGAATTCATCTCATAGATTCGATCACCACCATTGTGATGTAAAGGGACCTTGAGAACGTCTGGTAAAGACCTGTAATGGTTTACTGGATGGTAAATTAGACCAATAAACAAACCGCTAACTAGCACCCCGCCTGCCTGTTTCCCAGGGCTCCTACCTGCCCCCTGCCTCCTAGTCTACGTCCCTGTCTCCCTCTACCCTTTAATACCTCCCTGCCTATACTTAATATCCCTCTCCTTGCCTCTGTTACTCTCTTCCTTCCTTCCTTCCTTCCTTCCTTCCTTCCTTCCTTCCTTCCTTCCTTCCTTCCTTCCTTCCTTCATTCCTTCATTCCTTTCTTTCCTTCCTTCCTTCCATCCTTTCTTTCTTTCTTTCTTTCCTTCCTTCCTTCCATCCTTTCTTTCTTTCTTTCTTTCCTTCCTTCCCTTCCTGCCTTTCCTTTCTCCCTCCATCCTCTTGCCCTAGGTCGCTTCCCTCGCTTCCCCCTCTCTGTCTCCCTCTCCCTCCCTTTCTCCCTCCCTTTCTCCCTCCCTTTCTCCCTCCCTTTCTCCCTCTGTCTCCCTCTCTCGCACACTCTCCTTCTTTGCTTCCCTCTCTCTCACCCTCTCTCACCCTCTACCTCCTCACCTCGCTCTCTGTCTCCCTCTAACCCTCTCCCTCTCTAACCCTCTCTCACCCTCTCCCTTCTTACTTCCCTCTCTCTCTCTCTCAATCTCCCTCCTCACCTCTCTCCCTCTAACCCTCTCTCCCTCTCCCTCTCTCTCCTTCCTATCCTCTCTCTCTCTCCCTCTCTCTCACCTCCTCCCTCCAAGCCTCCCTCTCTGTCTCCCTCTCTCTCACCTCCTGCCTCCAAGCCTCCCTCTGTCTCCTTCTCTCACCCTCTACCTCCCCTCCTCCCTCTCTCTCACCCTCTCCATCCTGGCCTCCCTCTCTCCCTCTCCCTCTCTCTCTCTCTCCCTCTCTAACCCTCTCTCTCACCCTTTCCCTTCTTACTTCCCTCTCTCTCACTCTCCCTCCTCACCTCTCTCTCTCCCTCTAACCCTCTGTCTCTCCCTCTCTCTCTCCCTCTCCCTCTCTCTCCCTCCTATCCTCCCTCTCTCTCCCTCTCTCTCTCCCTCTCTCTCACCTCCTGCCTCCAAGCCTCCCTCTGTCTCCTTCTCTCACCCTCTACCTCCCCTCCTCCCTCTATCCCTCTCCCTCTCTCTCTCTCCCTCCTATCCTCCCTCTCTCTCTCTCTCCCTCTCCCCCCTGACCTCCCTCCTCCTACCTGCCTCCTGTCACAGGCATGCTGTTGATCAGAGTGTGTTTTGATAAGCACAGGTCTCCAGTGTAGACATTAGCGAGGCTGTGAGAGGTGTGTGTGCCTGCCACTCGTGTCTGTGAGACCTGTAAACATGGCCGCCACACCGCCAGCTCGCCCGCGCATGCGCTCACACACACCTATAAACCATACTCAAACTGTGCCGAACTCGGACCCCACCCTACACTCCCCAGTTACCGGCCATATACTCCATGCCAACTGAAACATGTACACAGTATACGTTAAATCATACACCTATATACCACACTCAAACTGTGCTGAACCCAGATCTGATCCCACACTACCCAGTTACAGGCTGTATACCCACATGCCAACTGAAACATGTACACAGTATACGTTAAATCACACACCTATAAACAACACTCAAACTGTGCCGAACCCAGACCCCACCCCACACTACCCAGCTACGGGCCATATACTCCATGCCAACTGAAACATGTACACAGTATATGTTAAATCATACACCTATATCGCACACTCAAACTGTGCCGAACCCAGACCCCACCCCACACTACCCAGCTGCATATACTGGGTAGTTAGCTCAGTGGTTAAGACACTGGACTTCTAATCAAAAGTTTGTTGGACTTTGTGGTTCGAGTCCCACTGCAGCCACTCTTCTCCTTCATCCCCAGCAGTGGTATATTTACTGCTATATCAAAGGCCAATCCTTCTCATACCATGTCTATGTGTTGTGGTGTGGTGTATAGCCACCTTTCTCCACCATTCCCAGCAGTGGTAGATTTACTGCTATAATAAAGGCCAGTCCTTCTCATACCATGTCTATGTGGTGTGGGAACTGAAAGAACTCTTACTTCAGCAAATGTGTAGGGGTGAGATTTCTACCTACATTCATTACCATAGATTCGATCACCACCCTTGTGGTTTAAAAGAACCTTGAGAAAGTCTGGTAAGAACCTGTAATGGTTTTAAAGGCATATCGGACAATTTGGCTCGAAAATTAAAAACCCATGTCAATTTCCTGAAGATTTAATATGATAATCTCTAAGTGTGGTGGAACACAAATATAACTTAAAGATTGGGGGTCACTGTGCTAGTTTTTGATTTATAGGTCAATATTATGATAATTTCATATTAGAATATATAGAAATTCTAAAAAGTATTTTTTCACATAGTAAAACCCATGTCATTTTCCTCAAACTTTCACAGAATATAGTACATATATAGTACTTTTTATTTAGGTTTTAAGAATCATCGGTCACCGTCCTTGTTTTTGAAATAATCGAAGAAAACCATATTTTCAGTACATTTTCTATGTAAATCAAACACTAGTAAAAAGGACTATTTTACCCATCAAAATTGGATAAACGTGGCAAAATGTTGAATATACTTATGTGTAATTAGAGTGAATCCCAAAAATACCAGTTTTGAGTAGTATTTGACATTATTTAAAAATCATTAGGTGGCGCCACTGTGGATTGTAGGATCTGCCTTTAAAACTGGACGTTGAATCAAACCAACAAACCATCCAACCAACTCAAACTGTGCCCAACCCAGACCCCACCCCTCGTTACCAGCTGCCGGTCGTATACACCTCCCAGGGGAACACTGAAATATGCGCAGAGTATATACGTCGAGTCATGACGTACTTCCGGTATGACGTCACAGCCGCTTCCTCGCCCTGGAGATGGCCGCTAAGCACCCTGGGGAATCTCCAGGCTGTGGTGGGTGGTGGTCCCTTCTGAGGGTTGGAATTAAATATTTGTAAAGCTCTTCCGGGAACTCTTTGATAAATAAATGAATTCTGTTTTGTTTTTTTATGAAGCAGGACCAATGCACGCGAATGGATGCTGTAGGGGTCTGGCCAATTAGTATACAACAGAGGGATTTGATCGTAATGTCTGCTAGACAAACAACTGTTTGAAACAATATCAGTGAATGCTCAGTCTATGGTTACAAAGTCTAATAGAACATATTGGACGTCAAACTGCCCAAACAAACAAACAAGCAAACATCTTACACTCTCTTCGATTATCAACTTCACTATTGGATGATGATAATAATAATAATAATAATAATAATAATAATAATAATAATAATAATAATAATAATAATAATAATAATAATAATAATAATAGATTTATAGAAATGGATAATAATAATAATAATAATAATAATAATAATAATAATATGATAATTATGATAAAAATAACAAACTTTATAGAAATGGATAACGATTTTTTTTTTTTTTTTTTTTTCGTAGAGTGATAACCCTAGCCACGTTTTCAGAAATGGATAATGATGATAATGTTAAGAATGTGTAGATGATTTAGTTGGTGTTGTGTACTGTGTAAGACACTTCCTTCTTATCGCCCACTGAGGGGGTTTGTGCAGATTACACATCAGGACGAGGGTCAGACGGGAGTGGTCACGTGTTTACCGCGCCTGCGCAGTGTGTGTGCCTTCTGATAACGGTATCTACACACCCTGTCACGTGACAGCCCACCAGCCAATCACAAGCCCTTCTGTCTCCGGGTCCGCTATGGCAAGCCGCTGAATTTACCTCAGTTTATTGTACTCCACAGAGATTAGATTCATTTACTCTGTTTGTAGAGTAGAACCCCGCGTAAGGGATCTTTCTGTGTAAGGGGTCACCCCGCATAAGAGGACGCCCCGTGTAAGGAATCACCCCGCGTAAGAGGACGCCCCACATAAAGCGAACACCACGGGTAAGGGAAACACCCTGTGTAAGGGGTGCATCCGCATAAGAGGATGCCCCGTGTAAGGAATCACCCCGCGTAAGAGGCCGCCCCGCATAAAGCGAACACCACAGGTAAGGGGAGGACCCCACAAAAGGGGGGCACCCCGCGCAAGGGTACCACCCTGCATAAGGGCACCACCCTGCGAAAGAGCCCCACCCCGCATAAGGGTACCACCCTAAGAAAGGGGCCTACCCGCATAAGGGTACCACCCTAAGAAAGGGCCCCACCCCGCATAAGGATACCACCCTATGAAAGGGCCCCACCCCGCATAAGTGTACCACCCCCGCATAAGGGTACCACCCTAAGAAAGGGGCCTACCCCGCATAAGGATACCACCCTATGAAAGGGGCCCATCCCGCATAAGGGTACCACCCTTAGAAAGGGCCCCATCCCGCATAAGTGTACCACCCCCGCATAAGGGTACCACCCTAAGAAAGGGGTCTACCCCGCATAAGAATACCACCCTATGAAAGGGGCCACCCCGCATAAGGGTACCACCCTATGAAAGGGGCCCGCCCCCTATAAAGGTCCCACACTGTAAAGGGGTCCCACGTAAGGGAAACCACCCCGCATAAGAGGACCCCCACAAAAGTAAACACCCTGCGTAATGAAACACCCCGTGTATGGAGACACAATCGTTCCTCCCTAGAGACTCATATGATCGCTGGTAACTAGCTCAATCAAAATTAAGTTTTCAAAATGGCGGATGGTTGATTGAGGAGCTGTCCCATTCAGGAGTTCAAAGGAAGATTTAAAAAAAAAAAAAAAGGAAACATCTTCTGCTCGTATGATGTAAGTTGTTTTCCACTGTTTTTTTTATTTCGTGCCACTTTTTAAAAAAAACGTTATTTTGCGAACCAATTGGTGCAAAGAATCTCAAAGTTTACCTACGTCCTTAAGTACAACGTCTGTGGGGAGTGACAGCGGACACAGCGTTGTACTACGTATAACTTTAAATTCATGACCCTAACTGACATCGCTTATTCTAAATACACCAGTAGGTTAGGATTGATATTTGTTTGGAAAATATACTATTTTCTCATAAATCTACGGTTATATTGGCAGGAAAGATGAAAGTAATCCCCTATGTTTAATTGTATGGTTATTATGTTGTTGTTTTTTGTATAATATATAATAAAAGAGTTGAACGGTCGATGACGATGATGACGTCAGAGAAGATGACGTGTCACGTGATGGATGGTAGCTATGGATATTACCCATAATTTCACCGGATATGAGCCCGTGCGCAGACGCACATGTGTCACACTCAATCATGCGGCCCCCTGGTGGCCCAATCACGTACTACGGGGGCACTGTTGTGTCTAAATTGACGTCGTGGTCTTAGTTCTGATTGGCAGGTAAATTACTAGCAGTCTAACGAGGTTTTATCCTACTCCTGCCATTTTTTCCTTTAAGAAACTGCCATGTCGAATTTTTTATTCAATTTCTTTTTTGTTCATTTTGCCACGGCATGCCATGGAGGTGTTATTGCTGCGTCTTCATAATCTTTGAATTTTATATTCAGAATAAAGTTGAAGGTAAACCTGATATTCAGTCATTTCTATGTGTTAAGATGTCAATCCAATATTAGATGCCTACATAGAACCAGAAGTTAACCCCTTAAGGTGCCATCCTGAATAAAGTACGTACGCTAATTTTCTGAACATATAATTTTAGAGCGTGCTTGCATGTCTATAAACGTTGCCTAAAGGTTAGAGTGATCACTTATAGGCTTCAAGCGTACTGCAAAAAACACTATCCCTTCACTATCTGCGTGCTACTCACTATGATACTGGCAAAGGAGCAGGGAGCCAGTGTCTTAGAGTATTAGAAGCGTGCCCAACTGACCATGACCAATCACTAAGACTAAAATACCTGATTGACCTACTGGTGCTTGATATATTTGGATGCTAGACCCAGGCAGTTGAAGAAATGGTCCGTTGCAAGTCACAGAAACGGTCCATACACCGAATATATCCCAAACCTTTTAATTCTTTATATTTTTTTTATCAAGTATTAAGTGTCATCTCACCAAGGTGAGTTTTTCAGAGCAATTATTAGGCAAGGTACAATATACATGTTACATTTGCAGAAATCAATACAGACATAAATTGACAAAAATGTGAGAAAAGATGTAATGGAGAATGAGTTACAATATCTCTCAGTTAACATATTTATTCATCTATAATTGCACGCTCATTCAACAATGATGAACATACTAATTGCTCCTAGTTTATATAGATACTCCATGGGCATTGAGTACAAGTTCCCAATGTTAAGTCTATGGGGGGTAAAAAAATACCAGGGGTGAGATATACAAGAGATGCTGATTGGTGTGAGAGGGTGCGTTGAGTACGGCACTAAAGTAGGGGCCTGCCCCCCCCCCCCCCCCCCGGGGGTACAGACCCGGGCCATGCGTCCCCCCCCCCCCCTCTCGCCCGCAGCCATGTCCTGGGCTCAGATTAATTCTCTGATTGCCTGCGATTCCACTTTAGTGTCGGTCTACAGAGCACTTTATCGCACGCCTCATATAAATCTCCATAGACACATACATGAGACTGTATGCCACGCTTATGTCATGAAATATATGTATATATATATGCCACGCATGACATATGAAGTTCATAAAATGTAACGGGGGGTAGGATAGAATCTAAACTTCATTCAATTCCATATGATTCCACCATACCAAAGTAAGTCTGATAGAACATATTGGATGTTAAACTGCCCAAATAACATACATATATATACACCCCACCTATTTGGAGCTGCAATACCATAGAATATGAAGCAGTCCCTGTACTTTCTCTTGAGATAATCTAAAAGGGCATTGTATGCGTATTACGGTCGTACACCCAGGCTATGGATATCCCAGATATAAGATCCATTCATTTACAGATCACTGGTATCAGTGGAGAATACGATTGGAGCGTCCAGATACCTTTGCGTGGAGAGTGTATGGTTGTGCCTGAGGCACTCACCAGGGATCAGGGTTTAATATAGGATTTTAATTATCTATACGCTAATTATTGAGTCGGGTAATGAAATGGCCAATAACACCCGCGATTCGCTGTACCCTAACCTGCTCCCCCCCCCTGCCTTACCTTGCTCTGCCCTGCCCTGCCCTGCCTTACGCTACCCTGCCCTACCTTGCCCTGTCCTGCCCTACCTTGCCCTGTCCTACCCTACCTTGCCCTGCCTTACCCTACCTTACCCTGCCCTACATTCCCCACCCCTGCCCTGCTTTCCCCTCCCCTCCCCTCCCATGCCCTGCCCTGCCTTACCCTGCCCTGTCCTGCCTTACCCTGCCCTACCCTACCCTGCCCTTGCCCTGCCCTCACCTGGCGCTTCAGCCATATAACCACCTCATCTAGCTATCTGACCACCCCCCAGATAACAGACTGTTCCACAGTTTGCTCCAGCCGCCAGCAGTGGGTCCTACCCGATTACTGCCCTGCCTTACCCATGCCCTGCGCTGCCCTGCCCTTACTGCCCCAACTTGCCCTGCTCTGCCCAACCTTACCCTGCCTCCCGCCCCAACTTGCCCTTCCCTGCCTTGCCTCCTAGCCTAGCTGGCAAAGCCCTGCCCCTGTCTTGCCTATACCCCTGCCCTTCCCACCCTGCCCTGCCCTGCCTTGCCTCTACCCCTGCCCTGCCCCCTACCCCTGCCCAGCCCCACCCTGCTCTGCCCTGCATTGCCCTCTAGCCCTGCCCTGCCCCACCCTGCTCCGCCCTGCCCCCTACCCCTGCCCTGCCCCACCCTGCTCCGCCCTGCCCCCTACCCCTGCACAGCCTCACCCTGCTCTGCCTTGCCTTGCCTCTACCCCTGCCCTGTCCCTACCTGCTCCGCCCTGCCCCCTACCCCTGCCCAGCCCCACCCTGCTACGCCCTGCCCTCTACCCCTGCCCAGCCCCACCCTGCTCCGCCCTGCCCCCTACCCCTGCACAGCCCCACCCTGCCCCCTACCCCTGCTCAGCCCCACCCTGCTCCGCCCTGCCCCCTACCCCTGCACAGCCTCACCCTGCTCTGCCTTGCCTTGCCTCTACCCCTGCACAGCCCCACCCTGCTCCGCCCTGCCCCCTACCCCTGCACAGCCCCACCCTGCTCCGCCCTGCCCCCTACCCCTGCCCAGCCCCACCCTGCTCTGCCCTGCATTGCCCTCTAGCCCTGCCCAGCCCCACCCTGCCCCCTACCCCTGCCCAGCCCCACCCTGCCCCCTACCCCTGCACAGCCCCTCCCTGCCCCCTACCCCTGCCCTGTCCCACCCTGCTCCGCCCTGCCCCCTACCCCTGCCCAGCCCCACCCTGCTCCGCCCTGCCCCCTACCCCTGCTCTGCCCTGCATTGCCCCCTACCCCTGCCCAGCCCCACCCTGCTCCGCCCTGCCGTACACTGCAGCATTGCTGACGCCCACATTGCCGTCCAACGTCCTGCATCAGTCGCCTCAGGCAAGGCAATCAAATATCCCGTGAGAATGGCGTAAACCAATAGCATGGACTGTGTGCTGATTCTGGATACAGAGATACTGTACACTGTGTCTCCTGTACAAGCACCAGGCATAGGGTTCTCTCACACAACATCCGCTTATAGTGAATACAGAGTTGTATTATGCTGAGATACTGTACACTGTGTCTCCTGTACAAGGACCAGGCATAGAGTTCTCCCACACAACCTCCGTTAATAGTGGATACAGAGCCGTAGTATGCAGAGATACTGTACACGGTTTGTCCTGTACAAGTACCGGGCAGAGAGAGAGTTCATCCTCACAACCTCCGCTGATTCGTGAATACAGAACTGTAGTATGCTGAGATATTGTACACGGTTTGTCCTGTACAAGTACCGGGCAGAGAGAGAGTTCATCCTCACAACCTCCACTGATTCGTGGATACAGAACTGTATTATGCTGAGATACTGTACAGTTCTCCTACACAACCTCCGCTGATTCGTGGATACCGAATTGTAATATGCTGAGATACTTTACAGTTCTCCCACACAACCTCCGCTTATTTGTGGATACAGAGCTGTAATATGCTGAGATACTTTACAGTTCTCCCACACAACCTCCGCTGATTCGTGGATACAGAGTTGTAATATGCTGAGATACTTTACAGTTCTCCCACACAACCTCCGCTGATTCGTGGATACAGAACTGTGTTATGCTGAGATACTGTATAGTTCTCCCACACAACCTCCGCTGATTGTGGATACAGAGTTGTAATATGCTGAGATACTGTACAGTTCTCCCACACAACCTCCGCTGATTCGTGGATACAGAGTTGTATTATGCTGAGATACTTTACAGTTCTCCCACACAACCTCCGCTGATTCGTGGATACAGAGTTGTAATTTGCAGAGATACTTAACAGTTCTCCCACACAACCTCCGCTGATTTGTGGATACAGAGTTGTAATATGCTGAGATACTTAACAGTTCTCCCACACAACCTCCGCTGATTCGTGGAGACAGAACTGTGTTATGCTGAGATACTTTACAGTTCTCCCACACAACCTCCGCTAATTCGTGGATGCAGAGCCGTAGTATGCTGAGATACTGTACAGTTCTCCCACACAACCTCCGCTGATTTGTGGATACAGAGCTGTAATATGCTGAGATACTTTACAGTTCTCCCTCACAACCTCCGCTGATTCGTGGATACCGAATTGTAATATGCTGAGATACTGTACAGTTCTCCCACACAACCTCCGCTGATTCGTGGATACAGAGTTGTATTATGCTGAGATACTTTACAGTTCTCCTACACAACCTCCGCTGATTCGTGGATACAGAGTTGTAATATGCTGAGATACTTTACAGTTCTCCCACACAACCTCCGCTGATTCGTGGATACAGAGTTGTATTATGCTGAGATACTGTACAGTTCTCCCACACAACCTCCGCTGATTCGTGGATACAGAGTTGTAATTTGCAGAGATACTTAACAGTTCACCCACACAACCTCCGCTGATTTGTGGATACAGAGTCGTAATATGCTGAGATACTTTACAGTTCTCCCACACAACCTCCGCTGATTCGTGGATACAGAACTGTGTTATGCTGAGACACTGTACAGTTCTCCCACACAACCTCCGCTGATTCGTGGATATGGAACTGTTTTATGCTGAGATACTGTGCAGTTCTCCCACACAACGTCTTCTGAAAGTGGATTCAGAGCCCTAGTATGCTTAGATACTGTACGTCGGTGTGTCCTGTACAAGTACTGGGCAGAGAAGGTTCACCCACACATATTCTGATTCGTGGATACTAGGCCGTATTATGCTGAGATACTGTACGTCGGTGTACCAGGCATAAAGTTCACCCGCACAACCTCCGCAACAGAGCTGTAGTATGCTGGGATACTGTACTCCTGGAGTTTTGGCTCCAGAGTTCACTCGGCTCCACCTCGTGAAATCACTACACCAAACTCCAGTCATGACATACTGAGCCAATATTAAAACTCATTTGTAGTATGCTGAGATACTGTACGTCTTTGTCTCCCGTTCAAGTACCAGGTCGAAAGAGTTCACGAACACAACCTCCACTGATAGTGGATACAGAACTGAAGTATGCTGAGATACTGTACACTGTGTGTCCTGTACAAGTACCAGGCATAGAGTTCACCGACACAACCTCCACTGATTCGTGGATACAGAACTGTGTTATGCTGAGATTCGTGGATACAGAGTTGTAATATGCTGAGATACTTTACAGTTCTCCCACACAACCTCCGCTGATTCGTGGATACAGAGTTGTAATATGCTGAGATACTGTACAGTTCTCCCACACAACCTCCGCTGATTCGTGGATACCGAATTGTAATATGCTGAGATACTTTACAGTTCTCCCACACAACCTCCGCTGATTCGTGGATACCGAATTGTAATATGCTGAGATACTTTACAGTTCTCCCACACAACCTCCGCTGATTCGTGGATACTAGGCCATATTATTCTGAGATACTGTACGTCGGTGTACCAGGCATAGAGTTCACCCGCACAACCTCCGCAACAGAGCTGTAGTATGCTGGGATACTGTACTCCTGGAGTTTTGGCTCCGGAGTTCACTCGGCTCCACCTCGTGAAATCACTACGCCAAACTCCAGTCGTGACATACTGAGCCAATATTAAAACTCATTTGTAGTATGCTGAGATACTGTACGTCTTTGACTCCCGTTCAAGTACCAGGTCGAAAGAGTTCACGAACACAACCTCCAATGATTCGTGGATACAAAACTGAAGTATGCTGAAATACTGTACATCTGTGTTTCCGTACAAGTACCAGGCATATAGTTCACCCACACAACCTCCACTGATTCGTGAATACTGACCTGTAGTATGCTGAGATACTATACGCCTTTGTGTCCCATACAAGTACCGAGAGTTCACCCACACAACTAGGGTCGGGAGTTAATTCAGTGGATATGGCACTGGAATTGGAATCCCAAGGCTGTGAGACTTTGTGGGTTTGAGTCCCACTGCAGCCACTTTTCTCTTTCAGGCAATGTTTGAGTGCTATATTGGTCAGCCAATGGAAACTGGACTTATGTCTGAGTACCATAAGCTGGACTTATGTTTGAAGGCCATATTGGTCAACCAATCAGAACAGGCCTTGTGTCTGAATGCCATATTAGTCAGCCAATGGGATCAGACCTTATGTCTGAGTGCCATATTGTTCAGCCAATGGGAACAGACCTTATGTTTGAGTGTGATAGTGTTCAGCCAATAGAAACAGGCCTTATGTTCGGGGCACATTCCTGCGTCAGTACAACAGAGGTAAGTACTTTTGTAATGTTGTTAGAGCGTGCTTGCAGGCACTATTTACATCATCTAGAGGTTAGAGGGGTCCATATAGACTTTCAGGGTACTGCATTCTAACTACCCCTTCACTATCTGCATGCTATTCACTGTGATAATGAGAATAGAGCAGCCAGTGTCACAGTCTCTTAGAGGCGTGCCCAACTGACCATGACCAATCACTTAACACCAAAATACCTCAACACCCACTGGTGCTTGATACGTTTGGATCCTAGATAGGCAATTGCAGAAATGGCAAGTTGACTGGGTGCAAGTGGGTTACAGAAAACTATCCAAAGGCTCAATCTAACTCAAACGTTTTAATTGTTATTCATTTATAATTGCACGCTCATTCATCAATGATGAACATACCATTTGCTCCTAGTTTATTGAAGGTTGTGTGGTAGGTACGTCCACGACAGAAGGACATTAAGGTCGATAGCAGACAAGTCTTTAATGGGCCTGGTGTACATTACTGTTACATATGTCACGTTATATAATGCCAATATTGAACACAGATATATACCCTCTGTTATAACCCCATCGAACAATGCACGCCCTGAAATACGCTACCCTAGTGCCATTTTCACACGGTCTACGCACGGCCCACACATAGCTTACCCATGGCCTACACACACCATTTGAGTATCGACATCGAAAAATTCCTTTCTAGCTGAATAGATAAGAACACATTTTCAAATACAAGAAGTGTGCTAGCTCAATGGTTATGGTACTTAAATTGCAATCCCATGTTTGTTAGACTTTGTTGGTTTGAGTCTCACTGCAGCCACCTTTCTCCTTCATCCCCAGCAGTGGTAGACTTACTGCTATATCAAAGGCCAGTCCTTCTTGTAACATGTCTATGTGGTGTGGTGTGGTGTGCAGCCACCTTTCTCCTTCATCCCCAGCAGTGGTAGACTTACTGCTATATCAAAGGCCAGTCCTTCTCATACCATGTCTATGTGGTGTGGTGTACAGCCACCTTTCTCCTTCATCCCCAGCAGTGGTAGATTTACTGCTATATCAAAGGCCAGTCCTTCTCATACCATGTCTATGTGTTATGGGAAGTAAAAGAACTCTCACATTGGTAAATGTGTAGAGGTGAGATTTCTACCTACATTCATCTCATAGATTCGGTCAAACCTCAAATAGGTCTAATTGAATAAATTGGACTTGAATTATCCAATCAAACACACAAACAAACAAACAAACAAACACAGCCTGCACATGGCCTACACATGGTTTACACCCGGCCTACATGTGGCCTACACCCAGCTTACACCCGGCCTACGTGTGGCCTACATTTATTTCCCCTCAGTCCTGACTTACACCCTGTGTGAGGAATGTAACTTTGCAGCAAGTCTCCACATCCATCAGGGAGTTTGGTGAAGGGCAGATTTTAGTGGAGGTCGGCGAACACCCCCCTGTGGCTGTGAGGCGGGGAGATGGAGAGTCGGCGCCGGACCCAATCACCTCGTTAGGGCTCAGTGTAAATCACTGACCAGACATTGTAACTGCCTAATAAAGCCGGGTCAGTGCTGAACCGAAACTCCCAGTCACCCCAACCCAGACCGAAACAACCAGTCACCCCCAATCTAGACCAAAACACCCAGTCATCCCCAATCTAGACCGAAACACCCAGTCACCCCCAACCCAGACCGAAACACCCAGTCATCCCCAATCTAGACCGAAACACCCAGTCACCCCCAATCTAGACCGAAACACCCAGTCACCCCCAACATAGACTGAACCACCCAGTCACCCCCAACCCAGACCGAACCGCCCAGTCACCCCCCAACCCAGATTGAACCGCCCAGTCACCCCCAACCTAGACCGAAACAACCAGTCACCCCCAACCTAGACCAAAACCTCCAGTCGCCCTAACCTAGACCGAAACACCCAGTCACCCCCCAACCCAGACCGCACCGCCCAGTTACCCCAACCCAGACCGAACTGCCCAGTCACCCCCCAACCCAGACCGAACCGCCCAGTCGCCCCCAACATAGACTGAACCGCCCAGTCACCCCCAACCCAGACCGAACCGTCCAGTCACCCCCAACCTAGACCGAAACACCCAGTCACTCCCAACCTAGACCGAACTGCCCAGTCACCCCCAACCTAGACCAAGCCGCCCAGTCACCCCAACCCAGACCTAATCAACCAGTCACCCCCAACCTAGACCAAGCCGCCCAGTCACCCCCAACATAGACTGAACTGCCCAGTCACCCCAACCTAGACCGAACCGGCTAGTCACCCCCAACCTTGATCGAACCGCCCAGTCACCCCCAACCCAGACTGAAACACCCAGTCACTCCCAACCTAGACCGAACCGCCCAGTCACCCCAACCCAGACCGAACCGCCCAGTCACCCCCAACCTAGACCGAACTGCCCAGTCACCCCCAACCCAGACCGAACCTCCCAGTCACCCCCAACCCAGACCGAAACAACCAGTCACCCCCAACCCAGACCGAACCGCCCAGTCACCCCAACCTAGACCGAAACACCCAGTCACTCCCAACCTAGACCGAACTGCCCAGTCACCCCCAACCTAGACCGAACCGCCCAGTCACCCCAACCCAGACCTAATCAACCAGTCACCCCCAACCTAGACCAAGCCGCCCAGTCGCCCCAACCCAGACCGAATCAACCAGTCACCCCCAACCTAGACCGAAACACCCAGTCACCCCCAACCCAGACCGAGGCACCAAGTCACCCTAACCTAGACCAAGCCGCCCAGTCACCCCCAACCCAGACCGAATCAACCAGTCATCCCCAACCTAGACCGAAACACCCAGTCACCCCGAACCCAGACCGAGGCACCAAGTCACCCCAACCTAGACCGAACCGCCCAGTCACCCCCAACCTAGACCGAACCGCCCAGTCACCCCCAACCTAGACCGAACCGCCCAGTCACCCCCAACCTAGACCGAAACACCCAGTCACCCCCACCTTGACCGAACCGCCCAGTCACCCCCAACCCAGACCAAACTGTCCAGTCACCCCCAACCCAGACCGAACCGTCCAGTCGCCCCAACCCAGACCGAAACAATCAGTCACCCCCAACCCAGACCGAAACAACCAGTCACCCCAACCTAGACCGAACCGCCCAGTCACCCCCAACCTAGACCGAAACACCCAGTCACCCCCAACCTAGACCGAAACACCCAGTTACCCCAACCCAGCCCGAAACCTCCAGTCGCCCTAACCTAGACCGAAACAACCAGTCACCCCAACCTAGACTGTACCGCCCAGTCACCCCCAACCTAGACAGAAACAACCAGTCACCCCAACCCAGACCGAAACCTCCAGTCGCCCTAACCTAGACCGAAACAACCAGTCACCCCCAACCTAGACCAAAACAACCAGTCACCCCCAACCCAGACTGAAACACCCAGTCATCCCCAATCTAGACCGAAACACCCAGTCACCCCCAATCTAGACCGAAACACCCAGTCACCCCCAACATAGACTGAACCGCCCAGTCACCCCCAACCCAGACCGAACCGCCCAGTCACCCCCCAACCCAGATTGAACCGCCCAGTCACCCCCAACCTAGACCGAAACAACCAGTCACCCCCAACCTAGACCAAAACCTCCAGTCGCCCTAACCTAGACCGAAACACCCAGTCACCCCCCAACCCAGACCGCACCGCCCAGTTACCCCAACCCAGACCGAACTGCCCAGTCACCCCCCAACCCAGACCGAACCGCCCAGTCGCCCCCAACATAGACTGAACCGCCCAGTCACCCCCAACCCAGACCGAACCGTCCAGTCACCCCCAACCTAGACCGAAACACCCAGTCACTCCCAACCTAGACCGAACTGCCCAGTCACCCCCAACCTAGACCAAGCCGCCCAGTCACCCCAACCCAGACCTAATCAACCAGTCACCCCCAACCTAGACCAAGCCGCCCAGTCACCCCCAACATAGACTGAACTGCCCAGTCACCCCAACCTAGACCGAACCGGCTAGTCACCCCCAACCTTGATCGAACCGCCCAGTCACCCCCAACCCAGACTGAAACACCCAGTCACTCCCAACCTAGACCGAACCGCCCAGTCACCCCAACCCAGACCGAACCGCCCAGTCACCCCCAACCTAGACCGAACTGCCCAGTCACCCCCAACCCAGACCGAAACAACCAGTCACCCCCAACCCAGACCGAACCGCCCAGTCACCCCAACCTAGACCGAAACACCCAGTCACTCCCAACCTAGACCGAACTGCCCAGTCACCCCCAACATAGACCGAGGCACCAAGTCACCCCAACCTAGACCGAACCGCCCAGTCACCCCCAACCTAGACCGAACCGCCCAGTCACCCCAACCTAGACCGAACCGCCCAGTCACCCCCAACCTAGACCGAACCGCCCAGTCACCCCCAACCTAGACCGAAACACCCAGTCACCCCCACCTTGACCGAACCGCCCAGTCACCCCCAACCCAGACCGAACTGTCCAGTCACCCCCAACCCAGACCGAACCGTCCAGTCGCCCCAACCCAGACCGAAACAATCAGTCACCCCCAACCCAGACCGAAACAACCAGTCACCCCAACCTAGACCGAAACACCCAGTCACCCCCAACCTAGACCGAAACACCCAGTTACCCCAACCCAGCCCGAAACCTCCAGTCGCCCTAACCTAGACCGAAACAACCAGTCACCCCCACCTTGACCGAACCGCCCAGTCACCCCCAACCCAGACCGAACTGTCCAGTCACCCCCAACCTAGACCGAAACACCCAGTCACCCCAACTTAGACCGAAACACCCAGTTACCCCCAACCTAGACCGAAACACCCAGTCACCCCAACCCAGACCGAGGCACCAAGTCACCCCCAACCTAGACCGAAACACCCAGTCACCCCCAACCCAGACCGAGGCACCAAGTCACCCCCAACCCAGACCGAAACACCCAGTCACCCCAACCCAGACCGAGGCACCAAGTCACCACCACCCAGACTACGTCCCACCCGCTGAACGGGGGGTGCGGAGTTAGCTCAGTCATAAGGGCACTGGACTGTACAGCCACCTTTCTCCTTCATCCCAGCAGTGGTAGATTTACTGCTATATCAAAGGCCTGTCCTTCTCATACCATGTCTATGTGATGTGGTGTACAGCCATTTTCTTCTTCATCCCCAGTAGTGGTAGACTTACTGCTAAATCAAAGACCAGTCCTTCTCATACCATGTCTATGTGGTGTGGGAAGTAAAAGAACTCTCACCTCGGTAAATGTGTAGGGGTGAGATTTCCACCTGAATTCATCACATAGATTCGGTCAAACCCAAAGTAAGTCTAATTGAACAAATTGGACGTTAAACTAGCAAACCAAACCAAACTCGTTCTCCCTAATCCACTTTCCGTCACCCAGAATGTCCCATCCACACACCCATTCACCCACCCACCCGCACTCACTACCCTGCCTTCTCACCCACCCACCCTTTCATCCACTTATCCCGTGTTAGGGTTTGATAAAGAAAGGTGTTTTTCACTGAAGCTGTAATGTTCTTCTACAAAACTGGATTTGGCGTAAATCAACCCCTTTCCCTCTCCCACCAGTCCTGACTGAATTCTGATAGCCCGCTGTTAAGCCAGTCTTTAAACACCAGCGTATGGAGCGCTTGGTTTATTGAGCCCTTCCCTTTTCAGGAGTCAGTAATTAATGTCAGCACTGATTACGAATTAAGCCGGTGATCAAGACAGACCCCACACGCAAAGAGTGAATGGAATGAATAAGGCACTTCTCTCTGGGAATTTCTCTTCCTGTAAACAGGGCACTGTGAGAATGCTTGGAGAGTGTAGAGTAGTTTAACGTTCAGCGTGCTACAGGCCACCATGAGTGTGCTTTGAGAGTGTAGAGTAATTTAACGTTCAGCGTGCTACAGGCTACCGTGAGTGTGCCTGGAGAGTGAGTTTACAGAGTAGTTTAACGTTCAGTGTGCTACAGGCCACCGTGAGTCTGCTTGGAGAGTGAGTTTACAGACTATTTTAACGTTCAGCGTGCTACAGGCCACCATGAGTCTGCTTGGAGAGTGAGTTTACAGAGTATTTTAACGTTCAGCGTGCTACAGGCCACCATGAGTCTGCTTGGAGAGTGAGTTTACAGAGTATTTTAACGTTCAGCGTGCTACAGGCCACCATGAGTCTGCTTGGAGAGTGAGTTTACAGAGTATTTTAACGTTCAGCGTGCTACAGGCCACCATGAGTCTGCTTGGAGAGTGAGTTTACAGAGTATTTTAACGTTCAGCGTGCTACAGGCCACCATGAGTCTGCTTGGAGAGTGAGTTTACAGACTATTTTAACGTTCAGCGTGCTACAGGCCACCATGAGTGTGCTTGCAGAGTGAGTAGCTCAATGAAAAACTAAAGAGGAAACAAACCAGTTTTGGTCAATGTCGTCATTCTCCACGAGTTTGATGCAGAGTGATATGAATGACGCAACAGCCGAGTGAATATTACATAGCATTCAAACAAGTTGGAGAATGACTTCTTTGACCAAAACAAGTTGCTTTCTTTATTTATCTCACCCCCGTACACACTAAAAGAAGGGATGACACTCAGGATATAGATCATGCAGAACGGACTGCAATACTCGTAGGGGCACAGAGAACAAGTTCCCAATGTTAAGCCTAGAGACAAAAACACCAGGGGTGAGGATGCACCCCCTTCATAAGATCTCACACTCTCTAAGTCGTATTCTGTACCCTCACTACACTCTATGGGAGAAGAATTCTTAACTAACTAGGCTTAGAGCCTTGAGAATAAACTGGTCTGCCTCCCGTGCTAAAGACGTACAACTCAAAGATTCCTATAATCTCAATGATGCCACCTAGCGAGAATACTATGTGCCAGTGGATTCTCAAGGCTCTAAGCCTAGATCGTTAAGAATTCTTCTCCCATAGAGCGCAGTGAGAAGCTTGTACAGAATACGACTTAGAGAGTGTGAGATCTTATGAGGGATGCACCCAAAGCTCAATGAAGAGAGTAGTTCTGACACAGCTCACGGCTGTGTACACAAAATGAGTATTTATGTGTCAAAGAAGAAAACTGATGAGTGTTTGGTCTGTGTCCTCGTTCGCCATCGAGTTTGGAGTGTGCAGTAATATAAACGAGGCAATAGCCGAGTGAATATTCTGAAGCACTCCAAACGAGGGACTCAGACCAAGCACGAATATGTTTCTGATTTTATCTTAGCCTGGAAATATTTATCTGTTTATCGCCTGTTGAGAAGGAGTTACCGTTCTCGCAAGCCTGTTGAGAACGAGTTCGTAATGCTAAGCCTATGGACGTTTATACCAGGCTAAGATAATTAGGAGAAACCAAACGAGAGTTAGTCATGTCGCACGTCGGCAATGTCACGTTTACTGCACGAGGCGAAGCCGAGTGCAGTGATACGCAACATTGCCAGATTGCGATAAATGACATGACTAACTCGAGTTCGGTTTAGAATTTATCCTACCCCATCTAAATTACTTCAGCAAATTAAGAAATAATATAAAACTCACCGATAATCAGTGATAATCATTGGTCGCTTTTCAAATGACGTCATTTGACAACTGTATCCCACTAGAGCGGTAAATTTCATTTTCCTGCACCGTAGACCAAATACAGTCCGCTAATGTTAAGCCTATGGAGGTTTTTATTAGGGGTAGGATAAAGTCGTATATCCCTGTATCATTGTATGCTGGGTCACTGTGCCTCCATTGTGATACTAATAGTGACATGTGCTTGTATAAACATGTGTCTGTCTATTTGCTCCCTGTGTGACATCTACACTTTATTATCTATGAATGACAAAGTCCACATTGAACATGTTTGGGGCCACAGTAAACCACCACCCATCGCTTCGATGTTGTCGGAAACCAGAACCATTTTTACGGATTTGAAACCCAGTTGATTACAGCCTCAAAGCCTTTGATAACGGAAAATAGTCCCTGTGTGCTGGAGAAGAAAAAAATAGTCCCTAATGATAGACACTATGATATGGCAATTCCTGGGTTTTGATTTACTCGAGAAGATGGATGATAAATACAACAAGCGATGGTTTTGTAGGCAGGCGGCGGTTAAATCCATTTAAGGTGGTTTACGGCCGCTTGTCCACAAAACTATCTATTATTAGTATTAATGTCTTGGACTATTATTGAAAGCACACAGCACCGCGACCAAAGTGACTGCACAAAACATTGACGGGAAGCGGGTACCTTACTATAATCTTTTTTTTTTCTTTTTTATTATTATTATTATTATTATTATTATTATTATTATTATTATTATTATTATTATTATTATTATTATTATTATTATTATTATAAATATAATAATATTTTATAAATATTATAAATATCATATATAATTAATTCACATTAGTTCTAAATGTGCCCACATGGTTGCATGGTGGTCGGTGTGGTCACTGGACTGGAACTTGGCCACAGACAGTCATTGGTCAGTTAGTACTGTATTCTGATTGGTCAGTTAGTGAACCAATGACTGCGCAGTAGGGCCAGGTTTACTGTTTGTACCGCCACCTCCTATCTGTATATAAGTGGATGATTTATATGTGAATGAAATTCTGTATTCTGATTGGTCAGTTAGTGAACCAATGACTGCGCAGTAGGGCCAGGTTTACTGTTTGTACCGCCCCCTCCTATCTGTATATAAGTGGATGATTTATATGTGAATGAAATTCTGTATTCTGATTGGTCAGTTAGTGAACCAATGACTGCGCAGTAGGGCCATGGTTACCGTTTGTACCGCAACCTCTGAATATATAACTCTATTATCTATATGTGAAAAATAATCTATTCTAGACCTTGTAACTAGAGCACAAGTGTTCTAGTTGATTTCTTACGGTTCTGAAGCAGGCTATTTAAGTCTCAGGACTCGACATGTTTTTGTTGGCTCTTTGTTGTTGTTATGTTATTTTTTGTGGTGTGTGTGTGTGTGTTTGGGGGGGGGGGGTCCAAGAGATAATTCACGCACAAAAAACAACAGAAGATTTATTTAAATTCGTTTATTTAACTGAAACAAGCATCAGCGATTAGCCGGTATGATCGCTTACTCCAGCGGTTCAAGCACAATCAGTCTGCAATTTACTTATATATAATTCAGGGATGCCAGTTTTCAATGTTTCCATTGAATTCAATGTTTTCATTTTCAGAACAACAAAATGATTCCTTGTGTAATATTGATATACCAACTGCTAAATAGCCCAATTCAGCCACAGCCCAGAATCCCCTGCTGAACCTCCCAACTGACCCATGTAAAAACTAGACCTTTCCCTTGATTCCTACTATAATGCATATGTAATGCATAAATTCTGTATTGCAAATGAAATATTTCAATGTTTTTTTCTTACCCCCACTGACAACCCTGATATTATAAGAGATGTACTCAGTGAAGACCATGCAAAGACAATAATGTATGTAAAGATACGAGTAAATTCTAAAAAGTGGATTACAACAATATGATTGTGTTAAGAATACGAGGCTGGGACACTTCTATACATAACCAATGCATTTTTTTAAATTTTTTTTTTTGCTTGAAAAAAATTAAATATTATTTGACTAACCATGGGGTGTTTTTGGTTCTTGCAGGGCCGTGAAGAGGGCGCGCAGATCGACCCCTGGGAGGACCCAGCGTTCGAGGTGTACCACGTGACCGACCAGCATGGATTCATCCAGTGAGTAAAGAAAAATCACACTGAAATCTCATAAAAGTCTATTTACGTTGTTGAGTATTACCTTCTCCTGCCATAAGCAACATGAAAAATTAATATGTTTACTGTTATAGTTATTATTATTTATCCTACCCCTAATATAAAATCCCATAGGCTTAACATTGGGTTTCCGTATGCCACGCTGACTGGCATACAGAGTTTTATATGCCACTAGTGGCATACAGCATTGTTATCACGTAATATTCCAAAATCGAGGAGATAGGGTAGGATAAAATCAAAACCTGATTCGTTTTAATCTTGGCCACCGCATTCCACTCCTGAAGTTTTGGCTCTGGACTTCACTCGGCTTCGCCTCATGAAGTCACTTTGCCAAATTCCAGTCGTGGAATACGGTGGCCAAGATTAAACCTCATCCAGTTTTACGATAATACCTGTGGTAGTATATGCTACACATACGCCCCGCTCCTACCCATGTCGTATTTATATCCGTACGACACCTAGGTGACGCACTGGGTATGTATATGTGGCGTACGGGGCATGTAAGGCGGCGAAATCCAAAAACTCCCCCAGAAGCAAGGTTAAAAATCGGATATTTTAAGGTATATAATAATAGAGAAACAGGCTGACTGTCTCCGTACTGATAAAATACTTGGTAAAATCGGCGATCAAATGAACCTCTGCATCCGGCATGGGTTCATCGGATCGCCAATTTTACCGCGTATTTTATCCGTACGGAAACAGTAAGCCTGTTTCTCTATATTATTATATACCTGTGGTAGTATATGCTACACATACGCCCCGCTCCTGCCCATGTCATATTTATATCCTTACGACACCTAGGTGATCCACGGGGTATGTATATGTGGAGTACGGGGCATGTACGGCGGAGAAATCCAAAAACTCTCCCAGAAGCAAAGTTAAAAATTGAATATTTTAAGGTATATAATAATACGAAAACAGGCATACTGTGTCTGTAAGTGATAGATACTTGGTAAAATTGATTAAACAAGGGGTGATTTTACCTCGTATTTATCACATACAGCCACAGTAACCCTGCTTCCGTATAATATTACATGACATTGTGTGATGGCTTCCTTCATTGACGGAGAAAAATAATTTGTTTGTTTTCAGTGATACACATATCGTATTTATCATTATATAACTAGTCATATGTCCTACATATACCACCTGTTCCTACCCATGTCATATTTATCATATATCACTCTATATAAATACTAAGCTGGTCGTATTTCATGTACATGACATAGTGTGATGGCTTCCTTCGTTGACGGAGAAAAATAATTTGTTTGTTTTCAGTGACCACCCACTGCCACAGACGCCGGACGCTGTGGAAGCGAAGGTGCATATTGTTTAAATTTAAAAAACAATTATTTTTAAATATTTGAATTTTAAGACGATTCCACATTTAAATGCACCTCCTATAAGACCTAAAATTCATTTAGAGGTCCTTTCTCATGCAGAATATCATATTAAAAGAAATTGTCATTACCGAGAAGTACCGAATATTTAGATATAATTGACCGCCTCAAAATATTTACTGCAGACTTCTTTCTTATAGATTCTGAAGTCTTTGTAATCACCATATTTACTTGACATATCAAAATATTTCATTAACAATCTCGTTTGATTTTTTAATTGTGGTACAGAAAAAGGTTCTCATTGAAACTTTTTCCTAGAAGATACTTTCATCACACAAAGGCTTAAGACATTTTTATCATGAGAAGATCAGGTATTCAAAATAATGTTGTCTTTACTATACTTGTATCGGTTTTTTGGACATTAATGTTTAAATATCCCTCTGATCTGAAACGTACGTTACCCATTTAGTATAAATAGAAACGTAGGAAATGTAAGGAGAAATGTTGTTCAATGAATAGTTGTTGAATACTGCTTTGAATTAGGCGAAGCTACAAGAGCTCGAGAGGCAAACGAAATGGATCAAGATGTTGAAGAAATGGGACAAGTACAGCAAAGAGGAGAAGGTGAGTTTTTTTATTATTTATTTGAATACTATAGTAAAACCCCGCTTAAGGGGGACACCCTCCGTTCCGGGCCAAGTGCCCCCTTAAGCGGGGTGTTCCGCCTGCCAATGGTTATATAGTAGAGTATACCTATTTTTTTTATTATTTTTTTTAAAGAATTTCTTTATCGACCTTTTATGTGTTACAATAATCCAGTGTAGATAGGTAAAGTATACCGGTTAATAAAGGGGCTTGGGTGTCAGCCATACACTGTTTGGCTGGTTTTCTTCACCCTGCCCAAGGGTTATAGCAGTCCCTTAAAATATTACATAATATAATTATATAACCACCAATTATTAGATAAAAAGGAAACACCTCTGTATTAAGCCGATGCTACCCTGTTAATGACAACTTCCTGTCAGTTTAAACCAAGTTACTGTAGCGTCTCCAGGTCAACCATTGTTCTGGATCAGACAACATAGGATCCAACCATGGAAACTGATCCTCAATCTGCTACTCACACTCCAAACACAGTTGTGGTTTGGAAAGAGTGACCAACATAAAAGATAGTTGGTTTTAGCCTATAAATAAATTACATGGGTTTGGAGGGACAAGGTTTCATCTGGTTCAGACTCATCAGGCATCTTAGAGTTTGGCTAGGGCAAGGCATGTGTGACAAGAATGTATCCACACTCTTCAACATGTTTTTTTTTTAAATTGTGCTTGGTGTAGATGCAGTGGCGGATATATAAAAGCAAATATAAAATTGCACCCAAGATTATAATTCAGTTTTAAGTTTTATTAGTGTAAAACGATTGTTTCGACTTCTTACGAAATCTCATCAGGTGTACATCAAAACGTGATAATTTGTATGAAGTAGATATTTTTTACATATACTTTTTAATCTTATTTATTTGTATGATTTTAAAGTAAACTTCATAACACCCCAGGGCATCCAATCATGGAAACGGATAATAGATCCGTCCGCACTCTCCAAACATAAGAATGGTTTAGGAAAGATGGTTCAACATTTTATTTTTTCTTGAAGCAGTTTATTGATTATATTTAGAGTACTTCGAGATCTCCAATGTCCGATTCGAGTTGCCATATAATATAATAGTAGCCTGATCCAGTAGTTGTTAATTATTTGAAAAGGTTAATCGCTGTTATCATACTGTTTGTTTTGTGTGTGTTTCTTTACTTTACCTTTTTGACTAAAATAATTTCCTCTTACCAAACTCTAAAGTATTTACGTTTTCTCTTTTCTTCTGTGTTCATAGCATGAATTTTAAGTTTTAAGTTTTATTAGTGTGAAAAGATTGTTGCGACTTCTTAAATAATCTCATCAGGTTTACATCGAAAAGTGATAATTTGTCATCCAACCAAGGAAACGGATACTAGATCTGTCGACACTCTCCAAACATAGGAATGGCTTGGGAAAGACGATTTGAAAAATTGTCTACATTTTTTTTCTGAATTTCTTGTTTTTTTATATATATTGCAGTGTTTATTCCAATTCCATTAACATATACAGCAATTGTCATTATCAACATCAAATGGTCTTAGCAGTAATTCTATCATAATTTTTTAACTTCGTTTGAGGTCTCTTCTTTGGACGTTGAAGGTTGATATCTGAACACCTTTTTTTTTTTTTTTTTTTTTTTATACTTATATGACATATGTGACATCCCGAAGACATAATTCCGATATAGGCAAAGGCATCCATGAGTTTTTCTAAAGTATTCAAAAACACGAGTTATAGCACATGGTAAGACAGATACATTTAACACATGACAGGATAAAAAATCAAATAAAAAATTGTGAACATACTCAACATTTAGTTGAACCAGAGTTACCTGGACAATAACACATCAATACAAAGCACTAGACATTTTCTGAAACAGAATTTTTTTTTTTTTTAAATTCAGAAAGTTAGCAGTTCTGCTCAATGGCAGATCTTCCACTGCTACAGCAAATACATCTAGATTTCCTTCGAGTCCACAATTTATATTAGCAAGTTTACAGAACATGAACCTCTATACAATAGATGATAATGATAATGATGATGAGCCGCATAATAAATCTTAATCATACACTACATGCCACGTCTTATCTGAATAAAACAAATGTTTAAATTGTGTGTTTTTTACTTGTGCTTGGTGTAGATGCTGCGGCGGATATACAAGGGCATCCCGAGAGCGGTCCGCGGGGAAGTTTGGATGAGACTACTTGACCTCAGTCGCATCAAGCTGGAACAGGCTGGTGTCTATGAGGTAGGTCTCTACGAGGTAGGTCAATCTGAAATCTAAGTCATGGTCGTTGCCCTTCAGGTAGGATAGGACTCGCACGTCTATTCACGATAAGTATTGTATACATCGCTCTTTTGTGTATACATGTTATCTGGCTTCAGCTTTACCTGCCTGGAGTGGTTTGGGGATGGTGTTTCTCTTATTAACTACAGGCCTCCCAGTAAAATCTTTAAAACCTATAAAAACCTATATTTTTATTATTGAGCTTTTATTTTCTTAAAGAACCCTATATTGCCTATAAAAACCTATATTACGATTATTGAGCCTTTATTTTCTTAAAGAACCCTATATTACCCATAAAAACCTATATTTCGATTCTTGAGCCTTTATTTTCTTAAAGAATCCTATATTACCCGTAAAAACCTATATTCCGATTATCGAGCCTTTATTTTCTTAAAGAACCCTATATTACCTATAAAAACCTATATTCCGATTATTGAACCTTTATTTTCTTAAAGAACCCTATATTACCTATAAAAACCTATATTCCGATTGTCGAGCCTTTATTTTCTTAAAGAACCCTATATTGCCTATAAAAACCTATATTCCGATTATCAAGCCTTTATTTTCTTAAAGAACCCTATATTACCTATAAAAACCTATATTCCGATTATTGAGCCTTTATTTTCTTAAAGAACCCTATACTACCTATAAAAACCTATATTTCGATTCTTGAGCCTTTATTTTCTTAAAGAAACCTATATCAAACTATATTTTTGAATTTCCTTGAAGATAGATGTATACAGGAAATTTTAGAAGTTAAATTGACACAAAGTCAGATTTTCAAATGACAAGAAATCCACATTGTCAGTGTATTGAAGAGATCTTAAAAATGTTTAAGAATTAACAGTTTGTATGACTTCATGCCAGTCTGGCTAGCCCGTTAGAAACTCAGCACGTATGTCTAACCTGGTCAACCAGACATCCTGACATCCTGCAAATCAGTACTAGATCAATCTTTTTAGAAATCAAGAACTGAAGATAAGCGAGTCACTATATTTTTACACCATCATGTTGAATATGTTAACTAAAAATCTATAAAAGCCTGTTTTTGGCCTTGAAAAATCTGTAAAAACCTATATTTTGATTTTCAAAACCTATTAAAAACCTATTTCGAGGAGGAGTGGTACTGGGAGGCCTGTAATACTACTTGGTGTTTGTGTTTGTTGGTGTGCTTTTTGAGTGTTAACTTGATGTTGGTGTGAGGCTTGTTGTTGTTTTAAGATATTGCTCATATCTAGTCATCAGAAATTAAATAATAAAGCAAACATTTAGAGTTGTAATTTATAGGGATGCCAGTTTTCAATGTTTCCATTGAAATTCATGAAAATATTTTCAGAATAAGATAATCATTTATTGTGTAATATTGATATACCAACTACTGAATTACCCAATTCAACCACAGCCCATTATTCCCCACTGAACCTCCCCACTGACCCATGTTAAAACTCAAGCTTTCCCTAGATTCCCCACTGTAATGTGTATGTAATGAATAAACCCTGTACTGCAATAGAAAATATTTCAATGTTTTTTTCTGAGCCCAACTGGCAACCCTGGGCTACAGTTATACAGGGATCCAAGTTTGCTGACAGAATTCTGCCATCATGTTCCCGAGATAACAGTTTTCCACTTTTCCAAGGAAATCCTTGTTTTCAATTTCAATTAATGAAATTATTTTTTCATATGTAAAGAGAGAATACATTGGTCCTCATTCACACCAATAAACAGTGGTTCAAACCTTCCCACACACACCCCAGCCCCATTCCATGGCCAATAATGATGTATTTTCCATGCTTTCTTAGTCTCTCTGAGGCAGTAAATTCCAGATGGGAATATTTCCTCTCTTTTTTCATGACCCCAATTGACATCCTCGTGTTACAAAATAATCTTATGAAAACCTCTTTTATAAGTATTTGAATTTCACAGTTTTCCCCTCGGTCCGACTTTTATCCCTGATATTATTATTTCGGTTTATATTATTTCGAAATATATTAGGGAAGACGGGGAACAGTTTTTGCGGCTTATATTATAATACATTACAGTAATATATTCAGGAATCCTGAATAATTAGACCCTCGATACCGGGTCCGCACCCGGCGACAGTAGTGTATTTTTATATATTGTGTAGGCACCCGTTGCGGTTCAATGAATACCTACTATAGGGGGTGGGGCCCTAGACAACGGGTGCGGGCACCGATGGAATGGGTCAAATAGGTCACCAGCATACCCGTTACGGTTCAATGAATGCCTACTAGCGAGTGGGGCCCGCACAGATCAGATGTGGTCCGCACCTGGCGACAGTAGTGTATTTTTATATATTGCAACAGGCTTCCACCTCCCTCCCTCCCTCCCTCCCTCCCTCCCTCCCTCCCTCCCTCCCTCCCTCCCTCCCTCCCTCCCTCCCTCCCTCCCTCCCTCCCTCCCTCCCTCCCTCCCTCCCTCTTAAAACATGTATACTTTACATGTTGAAACCTAAATCATGGCAATGCCATGCCTACTTTTAATCCTTGTTATATGAACATGACATGTGTACTGTAAATATGCTCCATTCTGCTATATAATGTAAATACCTTCATCTGCTTCAATCCTTCTCATACCATGTCTATGCGGTGTGGGAACTAAAATAACTCTCACCTCGGTAAATGTGTAAGGGTGAGATTTCTACCTAGAGTGATCTCATAGATTCATCATCACCAAACCAAAGCAGGTCTAATAGAACATATTGGACGTTAAATTACACAAAAAAACCAAATAAAAATATTAAGTATATGAAGGATCGCGACAAAAGAGAGATTAACTCACTGCATCTATTTGTTAACATTATTAAGAAAACATATCAAGATGGCTGTAGTCCTGCAGTATTAGTATTTTATGTCTATTTATCTGTGATTTATAAACACTCTTTTCAACTTGGAATCATGTTTGTAGTTTAATGATGTGCTCTGCATAGCGTTAGGTTTTTAAAAAATTCTCTTTGAATGTTTGAAAAGCTCGTTCATGAATGGCTTGTTGTGTGTGTGTGTGTGAGTGTGCGAACAACATGGCATGTTATAAATGTATATATTTATATATTTTTCGGGGACATCAAACCCTACGACTTGCACCCAGACCTATCTACACTCTCCATACACAACCCTAGACATTAAGATAGAGTAGAACCTGGTTAAGCGGAACACACCTGTGTTCGGAACCAAAATGGTTGGAGTTTCGGGAAGCCCGGTTTAATGGGGTACAACGAAGTGTAATGTTCCAGTGTCTTCATCCTATCGTGACCAATTATATTGGTTTTTATGCAAGGATATTAGTCATCTAAATTGTCCATATTTATTAGAACCAAAAAGACTGCATTAAGAAAGTCACCATTTTGTAGCAGCTCCTCCCTGTCTTGATGTTGACCGTACGGCAGCCATGTAGTGAATGGCATGTTTACCCTCGTAATCGCTCGCTCCAGTTTTTAGTCAGCAGGGCACGCTGACATGACACCTGAGTTGTTGGTGACATGCCGCCCTCCTGTATGTGTGACAGACCGGAATGAGACTGGTCCGTCCTTATTGGCTATTGCTTTAAAAGCCAATCACAGCACAGAGTTTACAAGCTTACCCAGTACAAAGATGCCACCTGCTGTTTGTATATAAGCTGATGAATCTGTCATTAAATTAAGAACACACCCTTAACGGGGTGACCTGCTACCAGGTTTCTACTGTAGATATCCATAGACAATAATCGATGGTTTTGTGGACAGGCGGCCGTAAACCACGAGAGGTTGACGCATAGTAATACACGAGCGCTAGCCAGTGTATTACGAGGTCAACCGCGAGTGGTTTACAGAGCCGCCTGTCCACAAACCATCGTTTGTTGTATTTATTATCCATCTTTTCGAATAAATTAAACCCATTAATTGCCATATTAACGGGTATAACAACAAGAACTATTTCTTTGCTCTATAGCAAAAGGGACTATTTTTCCCGTATACCATGGTTTTGAGGCCGTATACCACAGGTTAGAATCCGTATACCACAGTTATGGTATCTGACAGGTTTTATACAATGGGTCGTGGTTTACTGAGTCCCCATACATTTTCAATGTGGGCTTTGTATACGATGGATAATAAATCGTAAGTTTCACAGATGGAGGACATTGTATCTTACCTATTTATTACCCACCTATATTACGGAGTCTCCATAGGAAATGTATAGGGCACCTGGAATTAGCTACCCGGAGATTCTGGCATGTCAGAATCTCCTGCAGGAGATTCCGGAAAAATAGTCCCATTCAAAATTTGATCAAATCATCACACACTTCAAAATAAGTTCATCTAATATTCATTCAATATCAATTATTTAGAATCAGTTATGATAATCATATTTACCATCAGAACTCACTGTTATAAAAGGTTTTGCATGCTAAAAACATAGGAAAAGAGCGAACTGTAAACACGATGTTAACATTTAGAAATAATTATTCTTCACAAAAGATAACCAGTGGACATTGATGAATAGACATGCCTTGTTGTGTCTGTCCTTGTAGCTGTATATTGTTATGTAACTTTGTGTCTTTGTAAACTTTCTGTCCAATTATTATATAATAATCATAGAATTACAGAATGATTTATTTTATCCTACCCCTAATAAAAAATGCCATAGGCTTAACATTTGATTTGTTTATGTCATGGGTGTAACATAAAGTTGTTTATGTCACTACTTTCTAATACTGAAAAAAATATGGAAACGGGGTAGGATAAAATCTAGACGCCACTTGTTTGAGTTTGAGCTTATTTATGCCACTCATTTTGTTGGCTTCGTGATGTCACTCGTCTTCGACTCGTGAAATTATGGCGCCAACAAAATGCGTGGCATAAATAAACTCAGACTCAAACTCGTGACGCCTCTTGATAGTACCTGTCATAAAATTTGCATGTTGTAGATATAGACATGTGGTTACTTGACCATGGTGTAAATTTATTGCAGGAGATGAAAGAGCGAGCCCGACAACTCTCACCAGACATTCGGCAAATTGACCTGGATGTCAACAGAACCTACAGGGACCACATCATGTTCAGGAAGCGTTACGACGTAAAGTAAGTCCACTATACGTTACTCCCCATGAGTTGATTCAGTAATTTAACACTAGGGGGCTCTGACCTACAGGGACCACATCATGTTCAGGAAGCATTACGACGTCAAGTAAGTTCACTATGCGCCACTCTCCATCAGTTAATTCAGTAATTTAACACTAGAGGGCTCTGACCTACAGGGACCACATCATGTTCAGGAAGCGTTACGACGTAAAGTAAGTCCACTATACGTTACTCCCCATCAGTTAATTCAGTAATTTAACACTAGAGGGCTCTGACTTACAGGGACCACATCATGTTCAGGAAGCGTTACGACGTAAAGTAAGTCCACTATACGTTATTCCCCATCAGTTGATATCCTACAGGGACCACATCATGTTCAGGAAGCGTTACGACGTAAAGTAACTCCACTATACGCCACTCCCCATGAGTTGATTCAGTAATTTAACACCAGGGGGCTCTGACCCACAGGGACCATATTATGAACAGGAAGCGTTACGACGTAAAGTAAGTTCACTATGCGCCACTCTCCATCAGTTAATTCAGTAATTTAACACTAGAGGGCTCTGACCTACAGGGACCATATCATGTTCAGGAAGCGTTACGACGTAAAGTAAGTCCACTATACGTTATTCCCCATGAGTTAATATAGTAATTTAACACCAGGGGGCTCTGACCTACAGGGACCACATCATGTTCAGGAAGCGTTACGACGTCAAGTAAGTCCACTATACGCCACTCCCCATCAGTTAATTCAGTAATTTAACACTAGAGGGCTCTGACCTACAGGGACCATCATGTTCAGGAAGCGTTACGACGTGTTACGACGTAGCAGTAAATCTACCACTGCTGGGGTGAAGGAGAAAGGTGGCTGCAGTGGGACCCGACTGTGGAAATTACATGCATGGTAACCTAATCTAATGAACCCTTTAAGGATGAATCTATGGCTGGGTAACTTCCACGCTGATCTACATACCTACGATTAGCGCAGGTACACCACTCTGTGATGCAGGCTGTAGGGTCAAGGTCAGCTTGCAGATCAGTGGCGTGAAGCACATCGGGAAGTAACGTGCAACACAGCCACAACTGCACGAGGTCTGCTAGGGTGGACCGCAGTTACCAATCTATTCACCCTCTTGGTCGCCTTGCCTCCTCATGGTGCAGACTGGATATGCTTGCATGCAAGCATAAAGAAAGCGACTGGGGTGGGGAGTTAGCTCAGTGGTAAATAGCACTGGACTTTGTTGATTCAAGTCCCACTGCAGCCACTTTTCTCCTTCACCCCAGCAGTGGTAAAGTTACTGCTATAAAAGCCAATCCTTCTAAATGTGTAGGGGAGAGATTTCTACCTAAATACATCTCATAGATTTGGTCAAGCCCAAGGCAAGTCTAATAGACAAAACAAATAGACTATAGGCAACCATATGTTTTCCTTTCACATATATATACCTTAACATTTTGTTTTCAAAAAGCTAAGTTTTATCCAAATTATGGCTATCCCCTCAGGAAAATTCATTATCGTAAATGACAACATGTTGCCCTAAGGCTTTAGACATCGGATGAAGATACATTTCTTTAATGTTATTTTCATATCGAATACCGCTTCATTTTGGTGTATAAAACGTGCACATTTCTCAAATACAGTAGAACCCCTGCTTAAGGGGGCATCCTCCGTTCTGAGCAAAGTTTTCTCTTTAGCGAGGTGTCCCCTTAAGCGGGTTTGAAATAAACTAGATAAAGATTTCTGTTCCAAGAAAACTGTCCCCTTAAGTGGTGTGTTCCCTTAAGCGAGGTACCCCGTAAGCGGGGTTTAATGTATTCATGTATAAGTGTAAACGTAGAATTGATTTGTCTGAGTCAAATGGAGTCAACATTCTAAAGAAAAGAGTCACATACTGGAAAGTACAGTCAAAAGACCTGAGTAAAAAAAACTCTATTCATAAAATGAACTAATAGTAGCAGCAATACCAGTGCCTATCTTATGAGCACTAATAGCACTGTTTTTGTGCTATGTGTCATATGTCCTATTTTTGTCATGTCATGTTGGATTGGTTCATGGAAGAATATCCTGAATGGATGAATGTACTCACTTCTATATTCTGGGGAAAAAAAGAGTCTCTAAACGTGCTTCAACCCAGACGCTAGCCGTGCCTGAAGTGGCGCCATCTGTACGGCACCGTGTGTACTAAATACGAAACTAAACACTCTGATTTGTCAGGCAGCAGTATGACGGCACAGTGGCGCCCTCTGTCTGCACTCTCTGCAAGTAGTACACACACAATGTAACATACTACGTCCTCAGTAACTGTGTTTCCTCAGCATTCAGACGAGTTGGAGTTATATAGAACTGCATCGAGAATCGTGTAATTAGAAGGAAACCCACAAGATGAAAATAGCTTGGTCCGTACTCCACAGAGTTTGACTACAGAGTAATTCACGAAACGAAGCTGAGTGAATTACTCTGTGGTCAAACGAGGTGGAGTGCAGACCAAGTTATTTTCATCGAGTGGGTTTCTGATTTTATCTCGCCCTGTATAACATTATTTATCGATGAAATGAATCACCAAATTACCTATTGAGTATTGGGCACACGAACCTCACAGCCGTGGAGTACGAGTTCCAAATGTTAAGCCTATGGAGAAAAATACCGGGGTGAGATAAATAGACACAACTCCACTCGTTTGGATGGGCTGCAATCGTCACCAACGCGAAGCCGAGTTACGGTTACAGCCCATTCAAACGAGTGGAGTTTTACGATTCAAGTGTGGTTCTGGAATTAATTATGATCATCGGACGTTAAACCAACCAAACCATTTATAAATGGATTTATCTCGCATCCATATGACGTCATCTCAAATTCACTACGCCACAGCCGTGGCGTAGTATTGTCACTTTACAGGGGTGATCGTTGAGTATTTTTTTCTAATATTATTCCTGTGGCTAAAATTGTACCAGGGGTGAGAAAAACTGACTTCTTTGACCAAAACGAGTTGCTTTCTGTATTTATCTCACCCCTGTATACACTTAATGGACAACACACAGGATATAAACCATGGAGTACGGACTGGAATACTTGTTGTAGCATGGAGAACGAGTTCCTAATGTTAACCCTTTAAGGACAACTGCCTCTGGCAGAACTACACACTTGGGGACGGCTACTAGTGACTTTGTACAGTTCTAGGGGATGGGGGACATTGTCCTCTGAACTCAAAATTTGAAGGTTTATGTGATATAATTTGTCATCCTTAATATTTTTATTTCTATCATTTAGAATTCAAAAATATGATGTTACATCTACATTCTGTGCAAATTTGAAGTTCATTCTTAAATCTTTTTGGTGTTCAAAACCAATTTCATAGATATCCAGCAAATGATGCTTTACTGGATCATCCGCCCCCGGCCGGTTGATGCCTTGAGGCATAAAATGCAGTTTGTATTTAATACTGATTTACTAACCGTGTGTTGTTGTTGTGGTTGCAGACAACAGGCCTTGTTCCACGTGCTGGCTGCCTACTCCATGTACAACACAGAAGTTGGCTACTGTCAGGGCATGAGTCAGATCGCAGCGCTGCTCCTCATGTTTCTCGGTGAGGAGGTGAGTATCATGCACAAAAATATTAGTCGACGTACTGATCTGTTTTATAAAGTTTTACAATAGTGTGTTATTAGTTCGACCGCCAATGTACTGACCTGTTATGGTAAGTTGCACACCAGCGTGGTATCACTACGACTGCCGATATACTGACCTCTTATAGTAAGTTCTGCACTAGCGTGGTATTAGTTGATGTTCAGTACATCACGACGCCTGCCGATATACTGACCTCTTATAGTAAGTTCTGCACTAGCGTGGTATTAGTTGATGTTCAGTACATCACGACGACTGCCGATGTTCTGACCTCTTATAGTAAGTTCTGCACTAGCGTGGTATTAGTTGATGTTCAGTACATCACGACGACTGCCGATGTACTGACCTCTTATAGTAAGTTCTGCACTAGCGTGGTATTAGTTGATGTTCAGTACATCACGACGCCTGCCGATATACTGACCTCTTATAGTAAGTTCTGCACTAGCGTGGTATTAGTTGATGTTCAGTACATCACGACGACTGCCGATGTTCTGACCTCTTATAGTAAGTTCTGCACTAGCGTGGTATTAGTTGATGTTCAGTACATCACGACGACTGCCGATGTACTGACCTCTTATAGTAAGTTCTGCACTAGCGTGGTATTAGTTGATGTTCAGTACATCACGACGACTGCCGATGTACTGACCTCTTATAGTAAGTTCTGCACTAGCGTGGTATTAGTTGATGTTCAGTACATCACGACGACTGCCGATGTACTGACCTCTTATAGTAAGTTCTGCACTAGCGTGGTATTAGTTGATGTTCAGTACATCACGACGACTGCCGATGTACTGACCTCTTATAGTAAGTTCTGCACTAGCGTGGTATTAGTTGATGTTCAGTACATCACGACGACTGCCGATGTACTGACCTCTTATAGTAAGTTCTGCACTAGCGTGGTATTAGTTGATGTTCAGTACATCACGACGACTGCCGATGTACTGACCTCTTATAGTAAGTTCTGCACTAGCGTGGTATTAGTTGATGTTCAGTACATCACGACGACTGCCGATGTACTGACCTCTTATAGTAAGTTCTGCACTAGCGTGGTATTAGTTGATGTTCAGTACATCACGACGACTGCCGATGTACTGACCTCTTATAGTAAGTTCTGCACTAGCGTGGTATTAGTTGATGTTCAGTACATCACGACGACTGCCGATGTACTGACCTCTTATAGTAAGTTCTGCACTAGCGTGGTATTAGTTGATGTTCAGTACATCACGACGACTGCCGATGTACTGACCTCTTATAGTAAGTTCTGCACTAGCGTGGTATTAGTTGATGTTCAGTACATCACGACGACTGCCGATGTACTGACCTCTTATAGTAAGTTCTGCACTAGCGTGGTATTAGTTGATGTTCAGTACATCACGACGACTGCCGATGTACTGACCTCTTATAGTAAGTTCTGCACTAGCGTGGTATTAGTTGAACTGTCAACATACTGACCCGTTATAATAAGTTTTACGCTAGTGTGGTATCACTATGACTGTCGATGCACTGACCTGTTATGGAAAGTTTTACGCTAGTGTGGTATTAATTAGACTGTCGACATACTGATCTGTTGTAGTAAGTTTGACAATATTGTGTTATAACTGCGATTATCGACTAGCTGACCTATTACAGTAAGTTATACACTAGTGTGATATTAATTCCACTGACGATGTACTGAACTGTTATAGTAAGTTTTACACTAGTGTGGTATCACTACAACTGTCAACGAACTGACCTATTATAGTAAGTTTTACACTAGCGTGGTATCACTACAACTGTCAACATACTGACCTATTATAGTAAGTTTTACATTAGTGTTGTACTACTACAACTGCCGATGTGCTGAACTGTTGTAGTAAGTTTTAAATTGTGGTCAGTCTCAAAAGAGCGTAACTAGCCTACAGAGACATAAAGTACACAAACAAACAAACCGTCGACTGCTGACTTACTGACCTGTTATAGTAAGTTTTACACTAGCGTGGTATCACTACGACTGTCGATGTACTGACCTATTGTAGTAACAGCTGGTACTGGAACCTTCAATTTGAGTTTCAGCGAGGTAAACTAAAATATTCAATATATATGTATGTATTATATATATTATAAATGAAAGTATAGAGTATCTAAACGAACTGCGGAACTGTCAAAGGGTACAAGAAAATATAAGAAAGTATTTGAAAAACAGTAACAACAGAAAGATGTTGTGTGAAACTATTCCAAAGGAAGATATTATAAGGTTTTTGAAAGAGACAAACTCTTTGAGTATCTATAAAATATTTGAGAAGATTGAAAAGAATTGATTGAAATAAGTCTAGGAAAGTGAAAAGCTTAAATCATTGACGGTCTCTTTATACCCTCAGGGTCCCAAACAAACAAACAATCTAAACGAACTTAACCATTTTATCTGCAGAACATTATAAACTTTTATTTCGTTTCAGGACGCATTCTGGGCTTTGTCGGCATTACTAAGTAACGAACCTCACTGTATGCATGGTAAGTACCACTCTTAATTAATTAGTTGACGAAGATAAATCAGATTTACCAAAATGTTGAGTTAAAAATGCCAATCAGTCATCACACTACTTTGTGTGGTTAACACCCTTTATATGATTAATTAATAATAATGACAATGATAATAATAATAATAATAATAATAATAATAATAATAATAATAATAATAATAATAATAATAATAATGATAATAATAATGATAATAGATAAATTATGTAAAATGATAAAAATAATCTTAAAGATAAAAATCTAAATAATTTTCCTCTTTAAAATACAAAATTAGAAATGATATCAGCAATGATTGACTTGTTATAATAAAGTAATTTGCCTATTTATTTCTATAGTAACATTTCTATAGTAGTGAAGTTTTTCTGAAGTGACATTTTTGCTCAGTGAAGAAAGAATTCTGAATTAATTTCCCACTAGACTTAAAAAAGTTACAGCACCTCTTCCCAGATGTTTGAATCAGTTAGAGAATGAAAAACATTGATATAGATACAAGACTTATTTTCCTTATCGTCTTGCATTTCACTATTTAATGGAAAGCAATGTATTTATTAAGTATTTAAGGGGGTGTTCTAAAATTATTTAATGTTGCTCAATCAAAACACGGTTATAACAAACTTTGGTTATAACAAAGTAATTTCTCCGGGCCCAAGAACTGATAGGTCTTACTGTAATTAGTATTTACATGAATTTACAGCAACGGGAGGAATGCAATACAGATATTTTACGTTTTTATTGAGTGGTATAAGTATTTAATCATATTTCTATTATTTTCTATCAATGTTTTTATCTTTTTTTAGGATTCTTTATTCCTGGCTTCCCGAAGTTACTTCGATTTCAGGAACATCATGACAAGGTGCTCAAAAAGTTCTTACCCAAGATCAAAAAACACTTGGTGAGTATGGTTTACAACATATTGTCAATAATAACGTATCAATTATAGCTTTTTTTAACCATTGGAAAACTATCCCAAGCTTTGCAACATGATCTAAGGCAGTCAAAGTAAAATCTTTAATATAATGTATCAAGGGATAATGCGCCATTTGTTTGGTTTAACTCTTTCATTGTTTTGTGGTTTCTTAACCCTCAATATGTGTGTTTTATCGCTAGTCTACCAGTGATTTTAATCCTGTCTTTGGATTTCTTTAAATAAGAAATAGGAAATTAAAGAAATTGAAGTGTGTGGTGTCAAACCTGAAGGTCGGACACAGAAATGCAGCTAAATGATTTTTTTTTCTGTTTCTTTTTTTTTAAGATATAGTCTTAAAGGCATGTCCTACAATTCCCAGTGTCACCACCTGGTGAATTTTAAATGCTGATGATTATCAAACCAAACGAGTTCTAATACCAAAATAGTATTTGAAGAAATAGTACTATATTATTACTATATTTTTTAAAAGTTTGAAGAAAATTTCATGGGCTTCTCTATATGACATTTAAACTTTTAAAATCTAGAAATATATATTCTATCATAATTTTATTATGATATCAATCTCTGATCAGAAACTAGCAGCTATGTGTTCTTCGACACTTGGAGATCATCATATGAATTTTTTAGGAAAATGAGCTGGGTTTTTCTTTTTAAGGTAAATTGGCCGATAAGCCTTTGAGGGAGCCAAAGTGAGACACTGAAATGGTGTATACTCGTGTTCAAAAACCATTTCCAAAGACTGGAGCTCAGTATTTTGACTATATAGGTTCGAGATTATATGTCTCATTTTACAAGACAGATTGTCTGATATGCCTTTAAAACCACTGTTAATGTATAGCTCATTTCAAGAAATATGCCAATTTTTTATGTTTTTAAATATTTCTTTTTCGGCGTAAATATATCTTCCCTGAACATAAACTGATGCTTGTCCTACATTTTCCCTTTTCACAGGAGCGAAACGAGATCCTCTCCAGTATATACACCATCAAGTGGTTTCTGCAGTGCTTCCTTGACCGAGTGAGTACCACAGGACTTTTGAGTTTATTCATTTATTACCCACCTAATACGGAGTCTTCATGCTATGCTTATGGAGCTTACAGATCGCCACTGAGTAGAATACGGACCTCCGGAATCTCCTAGGAAAATATGTCTTTGTCGGCCACTTGACAGGCATTATAGGAACTAATTTATATAAACAATGCACGGCGCTAGGGTCGAATTTCTAATTATGTAGAAGATTGTTTTCCTAATAATCACTCGAAAGGTGAGTAATAAATACAACATTACCATGATTTCGATCTGTGTGGCCGTATTCTCCTTGTAGTTGACGCTGTCGCTCGGAGTTTAACTCCGTGTCAACTACGCGGAGATTACGGCCGCTCAGATCGAAATTATGGTAATACTGTGTATGTATCCATTTTGGCTTATCTGATATTATATACCTATGGCCGAACGTCTATGAAATACTACCCGCTGCTAAAGTCTAATTGAACAAATTGGAACTGAAACTACCCAAACAAACAAACAATGAAATACCTGCTGCTAGGGGTGTAGTATCAATAGCTTTAAAGGTTTCACTCAAAAACCAGCAATCTGGTCACAGTCTGGTACCCGTTAAGTTAGTATTCTCAGAGTTGTCAATTTTCCTACTTTCCAAGGATATCCCTGTTTTCATTTTCAGTTGATAAAATTCTGTGTAAAACAAAGAGAGAACAAATTAGGCTTTATTCACACCAATAAACAGTGGTTCAAATCTCACTACACCTCCTAGCCCAATTACATGACCGATGACGATATGTTTTCCATATTTACTCAGTCTCCAGCCCAAGGTTGTAGGACTTTGTGGGTTCGAGTCCCACCCCCAGCAGTGGTAGATTCACTGCTATATTACAGTCCTTCTCATATCATGTCTATGTGGTGTGGGAATTAAAAGAACTCTCACCTTGGTAAATGTGTAGGGGTGAGATTTCTACCTGAATTCATAACAGATTCAACCACCACTCTTGTAGTGTAAAAGAATCTTGAGAAAGTCTGGCAAGGACCAGTAATGGTTGACTGGACGTTAAATCAAACCAAACAAACCAAACAAAACTTAAATACCAGTAATAAGGTGGTATTCCATGTACACAATTTAGTGGAGTTCATGTTAGTGGCATGTTCATCTCAAATTCCCGTCCTGCTCTTCTCTCGTTTGTAGCTGTAATCCTACATAGCCTATGCATGTGTAGCCATTCCACTTGTACAACTAGGACATGATCACCTGTCCTTGTGCGACTAGCAGCATCATTGCAACCAAAGCCCAATACATATCTACCGATTTCAGAACATTTATGTACCTTTGCCGGCAACAAATGGATGGTAATTTGTCTCAGGCGAGGCATCCTAACAGAGTCGGCTGTAGTCGGTAAATGTAGCACAGCTAGGGAAGGGTGACACAACAATTAGTGAACCACCTCCTTCAATGTTATTTTGTCACTGACAAGTTGTGTTTTCTATTTTCCTAAATCGGTTGCCAAAACTTTATCAACATGTTGATAAATCTAGTCGCCAATGGAATGTTTGTAAATGGCCCTTGTTTGATTGGGTCGCTGACACTGGCCAAGTTATTGCGTAACTCGCCTGGGACAATTTCACCGACTCCTACACAATTTGAGAACTAATCGTTAAATCCTGAATCAGTAGATGTGTATTGGGCTTTAATCCATATAAATGGACTTTTCATGACTGGTGTGTTTACCTGGTGACGTCAGTGCTCATAGTTCCGTGTTCTGCCACCAGGTGCCGTTCACGCTGACCCTGCGTCTGTGGGACGTGTACATGTTGGAAGGAGAGCGCCTACTCATCGGCATGGCCTACAACTTGATGAAGATGCACAAAAGTAAGTGAAATTCCTATATACCTATGAGCGAACAACCCCATGATTACTTAACGCTGCTGGGGGTGGAATAACTTTTGTTTACTGCCCAGGTTGAAGTTACTGCCCAGGTTGACGTTTACTGCACAGGTTGACGTTCAGACGTTCAGTTTTTATCGATATTAGCCGACAATTGAAGGTATATAGGAATAGGGAAACCACGTACCAGTGGAAATAAGTCAAAGTTACTCGGTAAGGCTTGGAAAAATTACTGCCCGCGGCTACGCCTTGGGCAGTAATTTTTTCAACCCTTACCTCGTAACTTTGACTTATTCCCACCGGAACATAGTTTCCCTCTATTCCTATATACCTATGAGCGAACAATCTATGATTACACCACGTTCTGGGGGGTGGAGTAACTTATGGATACTACCCAAGGTTGCCGTATACTACCCAAGGTTGCCGTATACTACCCAAGGTTGCCGTATACTACCCAAGGTTGACATTTAGACCAATCAGATTGTCTCTTACAAAATTCATATGAAAAGCGCAGTGGGGAGTAAACATAAAGTGTCAAGTTACTCGATAAGGTTGGATCTGGCTTCAGGTTTGATGGTGGATGAGCAAATAACGCTAATTATCGTTATTAAACCACATTTGAAGGTATATAGGAATAGGGAAACCAAGTACCAGTGAAAGGAAGTCAAAATTACTTGGTAAGGCTAGGAAAAATTACTGCCCGCGGCCAAGGCCTTGGGCAGTAATTTTTCCAAGCCTTACCTCGTAACTTTGACTTCCTTTCACCGGAACATAGTTTCCCTCTATTCCTATATACCTATGAGCGAACAATCTATGATTACTTGGTGAGAATATGTGGCGTTTGCTGTCGCGACTACTGAGTAAGTGACCGGGTTTTCGAATCGACGCTGCATCAGCGGCTGCGGACCCGCAAAAATACCTTTCAAAACCTTTCTGATTGGTTCGTCAGTAAACAAAATCAGTGTCCTTCCTCCTAATTGGTCTTGGACACGTCTATAATTACTTAATGCTGCTGGGGGTGGAATAACTTATGTTTACTGCCCAGGTTGAAGTTACTGCCCAGGTTGACGTTCAGATACATTCGGTTTTTATCGATATTAGCCGACAATTGAAGGTATATAGGAATAGAGGGAAACTATGTTCCGGTGGGAATAAGTCCAAGTAACTCGGTAAAGGCTTGGAAAAATGACTGCCCAAGGTGTAGCCACGGGCAGTAAAGCCAAAAACCTTGTTTGACTGCTACGTAATTCACTCAGCTTCGCTTCATGGATTACTCCGCAGTAATGGAGTATGGACAAAGTTTTATCTCACCCCTGGAATTAATGTCCATAGGCTTAACATTAGGATCTCGTTCTCCATGCCCCTTCAAGTATTGCAGTCCTTTATCCATGGTCTATAGCCTTTTTGTTGCCCATTCTTTTAGTATGTACAGGGATGAGATAAATACAGAAAGCAACTTGTTTTGGTCAAAGAAGTCATTCTATTTAACTCGTTTGAATGCTACGTGATATTTACTCGGCTGTCGCCTCTTTCATATCACTCCGCATCAAACTGGTTGAGAACGACGACTTTGACAAAAACTTGTTGGTTTCTTCTTTAATTCTCATCTCGGGGTTTCCTGTTAAGTTTACCCGTTTTCTGGCAGCAACTGACATGGGTGTGTTACTATGTTTCTAACCCGCACATTGTTTGTCTCCTTCACAGAGCGCCTTCTCAAGCTAAACATGGAAGAGCTCCTTAGTTTCTTCCAGACGTATCTTGTGGCCGACTTTGGGTACACAGATGACCAGGTGATTGAGTCGTTACAGGTGAGGATCTTTATGAACACGATACTTATCTCCATACCACGTAAATTGTCATTCACTGAGCGTACCTGGGGCTGGGAGATAGCTCAGTGGTTAAGGCACTGGACTTCAAATCCCAATGTTGTGGGACTACATAATAAAAGCTAATAAAATCAGTGGTTAAGGTACTGGACTTAAAATCCTTATGTTGTGGGACTACATAATAAAAGCTAATAAAAGCCTACCACTATTTAGATAAACTCGATAGTTTTGCTACTTTACACCAATTCAATTACTACACAAAATACTTTGAATGTATTGTGTTCTATACATTTATATGAGGTCATGTTTTAAAATTGTTTGTACTGAGGAATTCCATCAATTAAGCATCATTTTAGGGGAAAGAAGTGAAATCTTTGAAATGAAATTCGAAATGGAACAATCCATTTAAAAAGTATGTATTACCAGAGATGGCAGTTTTCCTATTTTCCAAGGAAATCTTTGTTTTTTCATTATCAGTATGTAAAATTCTTTTTTCTTCCATCGATGCTTCCCAGATCGATGTTACCTTTTATTGGGCCTTTCCTCAGTATAAATGTCACTTGTTATAGCAATATTTCCTTAGCCAAATGTTCTGTGCAGAGATATAACTGTTAATCTTGTTGTTCTTCAGGTGTGTCTTGAAGAGCTACGGAAAGCTAAGATGGACATTCCTCCAAAAGGACCCATAGACGAACTACCCACCAAGCCATTTGGGCTCTTCGTTCCTCCAAGTGTAGAGCAGCTCATTGGGAGACGTACACTGGAGACGGAGAAGGAGATCGTCAGTGGTAAACGACGCAGCATCAAAGAGATGCGACCTGAGATTCCAGCTGATGGAGGAAAAGCACTTCTCCCACTGGAGGAGGAGGAAGAAGAGGCAAGGCCCCGCTCATCATCAGCAGAGGGCGATTACGATGCCATGACCATCTCAGCGACAACAGACGGGCAGAGTTCACGAGCCTCCACTGCAGACTACCGCAGCTCCAAGACATCCTTCCTGGAGGAGGTAGCAAATGTGGTGACCGGAGGCCGCGGATTGAGTCGCAGTCGAGCAACGCTTAACGAGCCATCCCCAGAGCCTGAAGCGACAAGCCCGTCTATCAGCAACCCAGGAGCTATTCAACTGGAGGTGGTGCAGCCTGACCGGCCACGCTCCAACTCCAGGACCTCTCTCTCGCCTACCATCCCACCTGTGTCTCCAACCAAGCAGCCGGTATCTCCAACTAAGCCAGCAGTGTCTCCAACCAAGCAGCCGGTGTCTCCAATCAAGAAACCGATTCCTCCACCAGTGCCAGCAAGGCTATCACCTACAGTGAATAGCCCGTCTGAGCGGACTTCCCCTCAAACCTCTGAGTATGACAGCGTTAACAGCTCCAATGTTTACGAACATGACCTGGACCAGACTCTGGATGCCCTGGAGAACCATGGTGCACAGGCTGCGGGGCAGTCTGTTACCTGCATCACTGTGAATGGGTTCGAAGGGAAACAACAGGCCAGGAGCACAGAGATCCACAATACATCAAGTGTGTCTTACACCCAGCAGGAGATGTCGACTCGGGAGGTGCACCGAGAGACACGCACGCATGAATCACACCGCGAAACACGTATGCATGAGTCGACAGTGGTGCAGGCAAATGGCCCATTCTTTCCCACTGCCCAATTCAGCCAGCCAGAGTCAGCAAGCTCAGCAATGCAGAGCGTGACAGTGATTCATGTATCACCGACAAGACAAGCCATCTCGCCTGTGAACGTGTCGCCCACCAGGCAGCAGCAGCAGCAGACAGTTGTGTCCCCTGTCCGTACCTCACTGCCGGGGTATACGTCACCAGGTTATGTATCCCCAACCCGCAGGTCATCAGGACATACATCACCCAGTCACATGTCGCCTGGTCAAACATCACCCATACGACAAGGGATGGTGTTTCCAGTCGCCATGTCACCAACATGGCAGTCGACCGCACACAACCAGCAGTCGCCAACCAGGCAGACCTCACACCAATCCCCAACTCACGCAGTCCACATCAATGGCAGCATCGAGCGTCAAGCCAGCCTGCACAATGGCTACACGGACTTGCCCCCACCGCCTCCTCCACCCCCAACAGGGGGCAGCCTTGAGATGCGGCTGAGTCCTCCGCAGTCGCCACCCATTGGCCTGTCCCACTCGATGTCTGACGGGAGGGTAGTGGATGGACTGCCGGTGGGTTCACCCACAAGGACCGGCGTCGTACACTCACGCTCCACAGGGGGAATCGTACAGCAAGTAACGACACCACCAGAAGAGACTCGCCCCATCTACCGGAGCTCTATCTATCTGTGAACCCCTCGCATGTTGCCCACCAGTGAGCCTGCTGTCAACAGAGTATGCGTGAAAAGAGAGGAAGCTGTTCCCACTTCTAGTCATACCCCTCCTGGCCTTCTCATACCATGGTGTGATCGTAAAGCGTGGCATTATGCGATCGCCAAGTGATTGTTAGTGTGGCATCCAGCGATCGCTAAGTGATCATAAATGTGGCATGATATGATCAGTGAGTGCTCGCTAGAGTAATATGAAGCAGTCGCTGAATGATCATAATAGTGGCATAAAGTAATCCCCAATTGATCAGAATGGTGCCATGATGCAATCAATAGGTGAACATAAATCACAGGAAGCACTTGCTGAGTGAATGCAAGTGTGGCATAAAGCAATCGCTGAGTATTTTGTAATGCGATCACTGAGTGATTAGAAACTGTCATGAGTGATTGCTGACTGGTCGTGGCATAAAGCTGAGTGATTGTTAGTGTGGCATTAACAGACTCTTTAGTGCTTGTAAGTGTGGCATCAGATGATTGCTAAGTGATCATGTGTTGCATCAAGTGATTGGAAAACAAAGGTACATGTAGTTTCAAACAATCGCTAAATGATTGTATGTTTGGCATCAAGTGATTGTTTGTGTTACATCTAGTGACCGCCCGGTGATCATACATGTAACATTAAGTGATTGCTAAGGGATTGCATGTGTTGCATCCAGCACTTGCTAAGTGATTGTATGCACCAAGTATTCACTAAATAATCATACCTGTGGCATCACACGATCAAAGTGTGATTATAGGTGTGGCATCAAGCGATTGCTAAGTGATCTTACATGTTACATCAAGCACTGACTAAGAGATCATACATGTGGCATAAAGCAATCACTAAGTAATCATAAGTGGCACCAAGTGATCATACATGTTGCATCGAGTGATTGCTGAATTATCGTATGTGTGGCATCAAGCGACTACTAAGTGATCATACATGTTGCATCAAGTGATTGCTAAATGATCGTATGTGTTGCATCAAGTGATCACTAAATGATTGTACATGTGTCACAGAATGATCACTGCCCACCGAGAATAAGCTAGGAAGTCGCCAAGACGTGTGCAATGCTTTCTAATCATTCCTAGTATCCATACACTGTATCATGACCTACAAGTACACTGTAGACTATTTTACACACAAAAATGAAAACAAATTCTTTTTGTTTCTTTCGGATGTACATATATAAATATATAAGTGTTTTATTGTAGAGACTAGAAACTGCACTCATAACTATTTGTAAATGTGTGTAGCTTTTGTCTAGAAGAAGGGGTCAAGTGTATAAAGATAAGATTGTCACTTCTGGTGTGATTGTAAATCCGGGACTTGTGTGTTTAATGTTGCTATCGTATCTTGAGTCTGGGGTGGAGAAGGCACCACTGTGTGGTCTGTGAATGGTGTCTGTGATGTTAGTTTTATAGAGGAAACTTAGGAAGGTCTACAGTCAGAGCTTGTATCCCATCGAGTTGGAATCACATAGTAATTCACAAGGCAAAGCCAGTTGAATTACAAAGCGATTCAAACAAGATTGGATTAAGCTCTGACCGTAAGCTTGAACAGGTTTCTGAATTTATCTCACCCCTTACATTGACTACTTGGCTAATATTTGTGACATAATTCCTCATTGAGTATTTTTCTAAATACTCAATGGGCGTTTAGTACTGGGTCCCAATGTTAAGTCTATTAGGAAAAAGTACCAGGGGTGAGATAATATTACAGACCTCTCAGTTTCATTCTTTCCTTTCACAATGTCGATCCCTTCAATGATCTTTATTTTTTCAGTAGAATACAAAACTAAAAAAACCCAAATTGTAGTCCAGCAATATGTGCCTCACCAGCTTTTTAAAAAATTGATTATTTATTTTTTAAGAAACATGCCATTTGAATACCTGTGCATATATTAATGTCTATCTAGGGTTTTAATTTCCTGTGTGATTTAGCAAAGTGGTGTGAATTTGCCAACTGTACAGCAGAGGCCTTGTTTGAATAGTAACAGTGCAATCTTCTAATGACATATACTATATGTGGAGAACTGTCATTTGGCATTCCGACTATTTGCAGTGTTAGGTGAGTATCCTCTGAATTTGAGATATAAACGAAAATTAATCCAAATTCAGAAAGAAAAAGAAATCTCCCTCCCCAAAAAGACGCAGCATATGGGATAAACTTTGAGTATTATTGAGGAAATTTTTACCTTTACTCTGGAGTTTCTTCAAATAATATGGTCAGAAAATACAGTCGGATGACAGTATTGAGATCTTTTAAAAGTGAAAGGAATTTAATTAATGTCTTCCCCCACAGAAAATGAAAAGAAAACATGAAAAAAAAATGTACACCTGCTAACAGAAACTCACTGACCAATATTAGTCGTATTTGTACGCCTTGTAGTATCTGCTAGGATACTGGCATTTCTCCTGAGAAATGGATATATAGATATAAATATATATATACGTGAGAAATGTCCAATGTGCCCAGGAAGATTTACATAATACTACCTGTATAACTAGTGTATATTTTGTACAAAGTGTATTATCTTATATTATACTTATTATTATCTACAGAATGACTTTCGATGAGATAATCAATGAACATGAGTAAGCGAGTCTTTCTTTTTCGAGATGATTTAGAATTTGATTGGTCGTGGACTGGATGGTAATTCTCACGTACATGGATTTAGGCTGTGTTCGCAAAGTTCATGATTAATTTGGATCTTATCATATTACATGTGGCCTGTCCATGTCAACTCCAATGAGAAAACTAATGTTACTATGCAGAAACGTGTATTATGTTGTGTGATTTGTTTTCATCTAGAACAAGATTATTTTCTCTTTTTTTTCTAATTTTTAAATATTATTTTCATTTAGAACAAGGTGTATTTTTGTTTTTTCAAGTAACAGTTATTACATTAAGGGTTCCGTATGGATAAATACGGACTGATATGAACTAAGATTATACATTGCCTGAAGCCTCAGGCACCAACACATTTGTACAAATGATGAGACTCATAGTTGTCAAGTATTTTAGCTATGCACTCAGCTGCCAACAAGTAGGCAATACTCAAATCTTTATTTTCTTTTAGATTCTGCTTTTTTTCTCATTTTTTGTGCTTTTTTTCTAGTCTTTAACTACTTTACTGTATTGGACCAGGTGCTATTTCTAGTACAATAAAATTTGTGGAAACATGATCAGTGAAATCAAAATCATGTTGATACCTTTGTATTTGTTTTTTTTTAAATCATTTTGCAAGTTTAGAATCGATGTGTGAAACCAGTGTCTGTTGTAGAAAGCCCAAATATTGGAAGAAAACTTCCAATGCATTATTGTTTGTATATGGACAAAGTGAAAACAAAACCCAAATGCATGACAAAACCTACACTACTAGAAGTATCTCTGTATTGTTAAAGGCATATCAGACAATTTGATTTGACCATTAAAACCCATATGATTTTCCTAGAAGTTTAGTATTAGGGTCTCAAAGTATTGGAGAAAAGGTAGTTAACCTGAAAATCAGGGGTCACCATGCTAGTTTTAGATTTAGAGATTCAAATCCTGATATCATTATGATAGAATGAATAGAGTTTCTAAAACGATGGTTTTCACATAATGAGACTGTCATGTTCCTGACAAAATGCGGCAAATGTTGAGAACTACACATTTAACAAGAGGTCACCATCCTTGGTTTTGGAAGGAATCAAAGAAAACAATATTTTTCAGTAGATTTCTATAAAAACTAGGAAAAGCTTTTAACAAAATCTACTTCATTCATATAGTATCAGAAAAGTCACAAGAAACCAATTTGAATAGGTAAATGTCACTTTTTATAAATCACCAGATGGCACCACTGGAAATTGTAGGATATGCCTTTAAATAACTTCAAGAATTAGCCAAATGGTTGAGTTAAATGTACAGTTTAGGAATGGTAATGCCAGCTTTGTCTATATTACATTACCAAGATGTGTGTTTGTAATATCAGATAGTCTCTCTATTTGCAAAGCAGTAAATAGTTTGATGCTTTATAATATTTTATTCATCATTCCTCTAAATTTCCAGGAAAATTAAATAAGTATCTGAAAAAATAATTTCGAAAAAAAACAACTAGCAAGACCAGCACCACAAACAAAAATGGTATTATCATGTTTTCTCTTTTAACGACCAATAAACCATATCCTCTTTTCAAATAGAAAAGATTTTGGAGTATCAACCTCAGGCTAGTCATTGACACCTTTCTGCCAGTGCAGACATGGTAGTTATTTTGAGCACTCAGAGTTGGTAGTATTGTTAGAGTATTGGAGCATCAACAGAAGCCGGTGATGGAAGTTAGCAGTGAATGAGACTTCTTTTATCGAAGTCTTAAGGTTAAATGTACACAAGAAGGGAGGTACCCTTGTGCTATCTGCCTAAATCTGTATGTAGTCACACATATCAGCAGTGCTAGATACTGAAACACAAGCACATACTGGCAACTGACCGGTGTGCTGCGAAGTTCTGGTACCAGTGAAAATCTGGCTCCTTCTGTCAGAAATATACAGCTTTGTATGAGCAATAGTATGTTTTGTCTTGAAGCGGTAGAATACTATTACAAATCTTAAGAGATATGTTATAGTAGTCTATCGGTATCACGCCTCAATACACTGGGGCCTGCCTCATCACTTTTCAAGGATAGACAGAGTCTGGCTGACCCACTGGGCAGTTGTATACTTCTAGCAGAAGGAGCAAGATTCATGCAGGTACCAGAACTTTGCATAACAGCGGAACACCATTGTCAAATTCCATGCAAAATGTCTACAGTAGAACCTTGATAAACAGGGCACTCTCCGTTTTTAGTCTAAGTCAGATTTACAAGATGGTTCATGAAACGGCTTACAGAATAGATACACAAATAGAGGATTTTGTTTTTGATTTACAGATTTGTACCCTTAAGGCTTGATTTCATTTGGCTGAATTGGGTGCCGATCACCACTCGGGCCCTAATCGGGGGGCTACTTTGAATACCCCTGATCTGTATAAGAACCAAAAACTCAAGTAGGATCAGGACATCATTCAGGTAAATGGAATAAAGCCTTTAATGGGGTGTCCCTCGACCTGCTTTCTTCTGTATATCCATTAGGGATATCTGTTTAGAAATGAAGTTGTTTGCCATACTCTTAGCATTGTTAATGGCTAGTGGTATTTGGCTGAAGTGAAATGTAACAGCACAGAACATGATGCTGCACTTGTCACTTAAAGATGAATGTATATCAGTTCTTTTTATTGTGGATAACAATGATATCCACAACTTATGGAATCCCACAGGAATAAGCCAAACTGAGGCTTCAACATGACACATCTCCCTGTGGTCAGAGGCATTATTCATTGGCACTGTCTTCAAAATAAGGTTCCGAAGTATTTTTTTAAGAAAAAAAATGTGATGAAAATGCTTGATAAAGATGTGCGAAATAAGTTGTGATTTCTTTTTTATTATCTACCTTTATTGTAGCTTATTTCTGTGCCTCTGCCATATTGTAGTTCCCATAGCTGCCCAGGCAGTCTTTATCTCACCCTGATATGTTTTTTTTACCATAGACCTCCTATTGGAAACTTGTACGCAATGCCCATGCAGTATTGTAAATATATACTCAGTGGGCAATAACATCACAAATGTTATCTGATCAGTCAGTGGTATGGGTGAGATAAAATCTGAACTGCAATAGATCAGTAGCTTCTGAAAGTATGCCATTTATGGTGTACTCTTAGCGGCTAAAATCTCAATGCAGTTCTTTTTAGTGCTTATTCTTGAAGGCTTGTCTGAAGAAAAAATGTTTGCTTTTAGACCAAGCATCAAACCTGAAGTTGAGATGCTTAACCTTAAACTGCACACTCTGTACTCTCAGTTTCTTGTGTGATAACAAATTCTCTATTTTTGTGTTAGGCCTGAGTTTGCATACAGGTCAATTATGTTATAATAACTCCAGATATGTTCAGCTAATGTAATGGTTATCTTCATGTATTCAACTAGCAATACCTTGGCACCACATGAAAGTGTGAGATTATTATCATCATCATAGTCCATGAAACTTTTCTGGGGGTCGAACCTCAGGAAAGGCTTGATTCCATTCGGCCGCATTTGGTGCTGAACACCACTCAGGCCCAGGTGGCTTCTTTAGCACTCATCTGAATAGGGTCAGATGATGGCCCGCAGAGTAGGATTAGGACATAATTTGGGTAAATGGAATCAAGCCTTAAAGCCACATGCATTTCTTCCTTGACTTTCATTGATGTTATCTCCTCAGATTTTGTTCTTCCAGGAAAAAAAACCATAAGAACTATTAGTCACATTTGTTAGTGGATTATTATATTTTATTTCTCCGGTATAATATTTAACAACATACATATTGAATCAGCTGCCTCGGCTTGAGTCCATCAATGTAGGACTACGAACAAATCTTTAATTTACAACAGGATGTGAACTAATTAGTGTCCTTTATAGCGTGCGGGTTTTGCAGTGAACAAGGCATATAAAGAAATATATGCGAAAAGAAAGTAAACTCAGTCCCTCCAAATAGTAACGGAGGATGAAGTTGATGAGTGTTTGGCGTGTAGGAATGCTTATGGACCAGGAGGTTGAGGCTCGTCATGTTTTCTATAGACAGGTGCTTATTGATTGATGCAGGTTTAACTTGGGGCCTCCGCCTCCTCCTCCTATTTATTATCTTAGTGACGCAGAGTGCCACGTTCTTGTACAAACTGTGCTTAGACATTTATACACAAGGACTCTTATGTGAACATAACTAGGTGAATAAGAATAAACGAAACCAGTAACTCACATCTTGTCACACTTGTTTGTTGTGTTTTTTGTTTTTATTATCTGGGAGCAACTGGGGGGAGGATAGAATGGGAAAATATAACACATCCTGATTAGATTTTTTTAAATATCAGCAACGGTATTAATGTGAATCACTCTTTGCCACAGTGACATGGGTTCAATGCCAAATAACATGGCTGAACAAGACTAAACATGGTCAGCAATTTTTCAGGGCACCAAGGATAAAATATGAAGGATGTAAGACAACTGGGGGAAGGAGTGGGAGTGGCAGGGAAAATATATGTAGTAGCATCCCCAAATGAGCGAACCTATCACGGCTCAGTACATTTTGGGTAAATGTGGCTACCTTGGTCGCCAGGAAGATAGTGTAAATGCAGCATAAATCACAGCCAGAGTGGATTTTTACATAAGTCACCGCAATATATAAACTCCATGTTGTCTGAGACATGCTGTTTCCTAGTTTAAAGAAATAATCTTTAAAATAATTACAGTGGTGGCGGCCAACCATAATTCCCCCACCCTCCTGCTGGATGACCGTTGAACTAGGATAGGCTCTGTGCCTTATCCAGATTACCCTGTATTATGCCCCATATGGTGTCAATAGTGGTTTATTAGGTGGACTCATGCTAGAGGTAGCCACAGGCATTCAGGAAAGTGTGCTTCATGAGATGATAAAGAAACAAAGTGAGCCTACTTAAACCAATACCCATGCTCAAAACACCATTTCTGAGGGCCAATAAGAACTAGTTTTAGTGCTAAATCTCAGAATGGATCCCTCTATTAAATAAACCTGTATAAATATATTGGCCAGGCTTATAATGTTAGTACATAGGCCAGGCTTCTAGGCTAGTCTAATGTGTGAGTACATAGGCCAGGCTTCCAGGCTAGCCTAATATGTGAGTACATAGGCCAGCCTTCCAGGCTAGCCTAATATGTGAGTACATAGGCCAGGCTTCCAGGCTAGTCTAATATGCGAGTACATAGGCCAGGCTTCCAGGCTAACCTAATATGTGAGTACATAGGCCAGGCTCCTAGGCTAGTCTAATATGTGAGTATCTAGGCAAGGCTTCCAGGCTAGTCTGATGTGTGAGTACATAGGCCAGGCTCCCAGGCTAGTCTAATGTGTGAGTACATAGGCCAGGTTCCTAGGCTAGTCTAATATGTTAGCACATAGGCAAGGCTTCCAGGCTAGTCTAATGTGTGAGTGCATAGGCCAGGCTTCCAGGCTAGCCTAATATGTGAGTACATAGGCCAGGCTTCCTGGCTAACCTAATATGCGAGTACATAGGCCAGGCTTCCTGGCTAACCTAATATGTGTTCATAGGCCAGGCTTCCAGGCTAGTCTAATATGTGAGTACATAGGCAAGGCTTCCATGCTAGTCTAATGTGTGAGTACATAGGCCAGGTTTCCAGGCTACTATTTATTCTAAAGTCATGATCAAATCGTTTTGGTGCCAGGAAATCAATCGTAAGGCTTATTGTGTGTTGGTGGGGGAAAACCTTTTCTCTAGATACAGGTATAGTATATACAATTTGCTCAATGATAAGGCAGTAAAATATAATACTAGATTTAGATTACTTGTGCATTAACATATGGAATACCAGCTAATTTTTGAAGCATTTAACATCTTGGATATCATTTTTCTTAGTTTTTGTAGGAGATCACAGCGGTCGTCTGTTAGCCATTCTGTGTGTAGCAGCGGCCACACTAAGTAGGTGCTGGCTCTCCTATTCTCTGCACTGTGCTAGAACCTGTCATAAACGGGTTATCTGGCCACCTGGCAGGTACCTAGAGTATAGGCTGGTTCTGTGTTGGTAAGGAAGGTCCCAGCAAGGCTGACTGGTCAGCTGGGTACCAGACTTACACAGAACCACCAGAGAGGACCCAGCAGGGTTCTGTACATGCTCAGTGAGACCCAGTGTATATAAGAAGCCTGCTGGAGCTCAGCTGGAAACACTAGGGTGGAGGGACTATGTGCGGTCCCTCTGTAGGACTCTGTCTCTGTTCCCTGCTGGGGTACACCTTCGGGTCCCCTATGGGCAGGGTTCAGAGAGTCGGGGTTCTCTAGAAGGAGGGGGTGACCTTTGAATGCTCCCTTTGAATGGAGTCTGGGATGCCGGGTATTAGCAGGGACGGTGAGACTCTCCAAGTCTCCAATGTATGTTCCCAAGCGGAACAAGGCAGTGCTGGGTGGCTGTGGTAAAACACAGCTGCAGGTTCACAGGTGGGACCAGTAATGGAATGGCGTTCTGGACTAAAACTGGGGTGGTACTCGGGATGAGCTTCGGCTGTACCCGACACCCAACTACCACATTTTCTTAGACTTGGTAATCGCTAAATGCATCAACAAGCATTCCAGACGAGAACATCGCCCGGACAGCACCAGTATGAAGGGCACTTTTCAAGATTTTTGGTGATAAGAGACAATGTGGTCACTGAACCTGTAGGAATGATCATTCAGGGTCTTTTGTCCCATAAGATATGTCCTGACGCCAGAGGCTCAGTTGCTTATACCAGGGGGTGCTATAAAGAGCAGTAATACTCCTTTCCTGACCGCGACTGATATGGGTGTGTTGCGATGTCTCTAACTCGCACATTGGTTGTCTCCTCTGCAGAGCGCCTTCTCAAGCTGAACATGGAAGAGCTCCTTAGTTTCTTCCAGACGTATCTGTGGCTGACTTTGGGTACACAGATGACCAGGTGATTGAGTCGTAACAGGTGAGGATCTTTATGAACACGATACTTATCTCCATACCAAGTAACTTGTCATTCACATAGCATACGTGGGGCAGGGAGGTAGCTCAGTGGTTAAGGTACTGGATTGGATGTTCATCATAGATGAATGAGCATGCAATTAAAAATGAGTAACAATTACAATGTTTGGGTTAAATTCGAACTATCGATAGTTTTCTGTAACACACTTGCACCCAGTCAATTTGCTATTTCTGCAGCTGCCTATCTAGGATTCAAACAGATCAAGCACCAGTGGGTCTTGACGTATTTTGGTCTTGAGTGATTGGTCATGGTCAGCTGGGCACACCTCTAAGATCCTGAGACACTGGCTCCCTGCTCTGTTCTCACTATCACAGTGAACAGCATGCAGATAGTAAAATGATAGTTTTCTGGAAGCACACTGAAAGTTCAATGTGACCACTCTTACCCTGCTCTAACTTCTAGATGATGTATTTAGTGTGTGAAAGCACGCTCTAATAAAAGCTAATAAAATCAGTGGTTAAGGTACTGGACTTAAAATCCTTATAATGTGGGACTATATAATTAAAGCTAAGCCTACCATTATTTAGATAAACTTGATAGTTTTGCTAATTTACACCAATTCAATTGCTACACAAAATACTTTCAATGTATTGTGTTTTATACATTTATATGAGGTCATGTTCTTAAATTGTTTATACTGAGGAATTTGATCAATTAAGCATCATTTTAGGGGAAAGAAATGAAATCTTTGAAATGAAATTCGAAATTGAACAATCCAATTAACAAGTGTGTCTTTTTTCTTCCTTCAATGCTTCCCAGATCTATGTTACCTTTTATTGAGCCTTTCCTCAGTATAAATGTCACTTGTTATAGCAATTTTCCCTTAGCCAAATGTTCTGTGCAGAGATTATATAACTGTTAATCTGGTTGTCTCATGTGTGAGTACATAGGCCAGGCTCCTAGGCTAGTCTAATATGTTAGTACATAGGCAAAGCTTCCAGGCTAGTCTAATGTGTGAGTGCATAGGCCAGGCTTCCAGGCTTATATAACTGTTAATCTGATTGTTCTTCAGGTGTGTCCAAAAGGACCCATAGACGAACTACCCTCCAAGCCATTTTGGCTCTTTGTTCCTTTAAGTGTAGAGCAGCTCAGTGGGAGATATCCATTGGAGACAGAAAAGGAGATCGTCAGTGGTAAATGACGCAGCATCAATGCAACCTGAGATTCCAGCTGATGGTGGAAAAGGGCTTCTCCCACTGGAGGAGGAGGAAGAAGAGGCAAGGCCCCATTCATCATCAGCGGAGGGCGATTATGATGCCATGACCATCTCAGCGACAACAGCGAGCAGCGTTCACGAGCCTCCACTGCAGACTACCGCAGCTCCAAGACGTCCTTCCTGGAGGAGGTAGCAAATGTGGTGACCAGAGGCCGAGGATTGAGTCGCAGTCGAGCGACACTTAACGAGCCATCCCCAGAGCCTGAAGCGACAAGCCCATCTATCAGCAACCCAGGAGCTATTCAACTGGAGGTAGTGCAGCCTGACCGGCCACGCTCCAACTCCAGGACCTCTCTTGCCTACCATCCCACCTGTGTCTCCAACCAAGCAGCCAGTATCTCCAACTAAGCCAGCAGTGTCTCCAACCAAGCAGCCGGTGTCTCCAATTAAGAAACCGATTCCTCCACCAGTGCCAGCAAGGCTATCACCCACAGTGAATAGCCCGTCTGAGCGGACTTCCCCTCAAACCTCTGAGTATGACAGCGTTAACAGCTCCAGTGTTTACGAACATGACCTGGACCAGACTCTGGATGCCCTGGAGAACCATGGTGCACAGGCTGCGGGGCAGTCTGTCACCTGCATCACTGTGAATGGGTTCGAAGGGAAACAACAGTCCAGGAGCACAGAGATCCACAATACATCAAGTGTGTCTTACACTCAGCAGGAGATGTCGACTCGGGAGGTGCACCGAGAGACACGCACGCATGAATCACACCGGGAAACACGTATGCATGAGTCAACAGTGGTGCAGGCAAATGGCCCATTCTTTCCCACTGCCCAATTCAGCCAGCCAGAGTCAGCAAGCTCAGCAATGCAGAGCGTGACAGTGATTCATGTATCGCCGACAAGACAAGCCACCTCGCCTGTGAATGTGTCGCCCACCAGGCAGCAGCAGCAGCAGACAGTTGTGTCCCCTGTCCGTACCTCACTGCCAGGGTATACGTCACCAGGTTATGTATCCCCAACCCGCAGGTCGTCAGGACATACATCACCCAGTCACATGTCGCCTGGTCAAACATCACCCATACGACAAGGGATGGTGTTTCCAGTCGCCATGTCACCAACATGGCAGTCGACCGCACACAACCAGCAGTCGCCAACCAGGCAGACCTCACACCAATCCCCAACTCATGCAGTCCACATCAATGGCAGCATCGAGCGTCAAGCCAGCCTGCACAATTGCTACACGGACTTGCCCCCACTGCCTCCTCCACCCCCAACAGGGGGCAGCCTTGAGATGCGGCTGAGTCCTCCGCAGTCGCCACCCATTGGCCTGTCCCACTCAATGTCTGACGGGAGGGTAGTGGATGGACTGCCGGTGGGTTCACCCACAAGGACCGGCGTCGTACACTCACGCTCCACAGGGGGAATCGTACAGCAAGTAACGACACCACCAGAAGAGACTCGCCCCATCTACCGGAGCTCTATCTATCTGTGAACCCCTCGCATGTTGCCCACCAGTGAGCCTGCTGTCAACAGAGTATGCGTGAAAAGAGAGGAAGCTGTTCCCACTTCTAGTCATACCCCTCCTGGCCTTCTCATACCATGGTGTGATCGTAAAGCGTGGCATTATGCGATCGCCAAGTGATTGTTAGTGTGGCATCCAGCGATCGCTAAGTGATCATAAATGTGGCATGATATGATCAGTGAGTGCTCGCTAGAGTAATATGAAGCAGTCGCTGAATGATCATAAGAGTGGCATAAAGTAATCCCCAATTGATCAGAATGGTGCCATGATGCAATCAATAGGTGAACATAAATCACAGGAAGCACTTGCTGAGTGAATGCAAGTGTGGCATAAAGCAATCGCTGAGTATTTTGTAATGCGATTACTGAGTGATTAGAAACTGTCATGAGTGATTGCTGACTGGTCGTGGCATAAAGCTGAGTGATTGTTAGTGTGGCATTAACAGACTCTTTAGTGCTTGTAAGTGTGGCATCAGATGATTGCTAAGTGATCATGTGTTGCATCAAGTGATTGGAAAACAAAGGTACATGTAGTTTCAAACAATCGCTAAATGATTGTATGTTTGGCATCAAGTGATTGTTTGTGTTACATCTAGTGACTGCCCGGTGATCATACATGTAACATTAAGTGATTGCTAAGGGATTGCATGTGTTGCATCCAGCACTTGCTAAGTGATTGTATGCACCAAGTATTCACTAAATAATCATACCTGTGGCATCACACGATCAAAGTGTGATTATAGGTGTGGCATCAAGCGATTGCTAAGTGATCTTACATGTTACATCAAGCACTGACTAAGAGATCATACATGTGGCATAAAGCAATCACTAAGTAATCATAAGTGGCACCAAGTGATCATACATGTTGCATCGAGTGATTGCTGAATTATCGTATGTGTGGCATCAAGCGACTACTAAGTGATCATACATGTTGCATCAAGTGATTGCTAAATGATCGTATGTGTTGCATCAAGTGATCACTAAATGATTGTACATGTGTCACAGAATGATCACTGCCCACCGAGAATAAGCTAGGAAGTCGCCAAGACGTGTGCAATGCTTTCTAATCATTCCTAGTATCCATACACTGTATCATGACCTACAAGTACACTGTAGACTATTTTACACACAAAAATGAAAACAAATTCTTTTTGTTTCTTTCGGATGTACATATATAAATATATAAGTGTTTTATTGTAGAGACTAGAAACTGCACTCATAACTATTTGTAAATGTGTGTAGCTTTTGTCTAGAAGAAGGGGTCAAGTGTATAAAGATAAGATTGTCACTTCTGGTGTGATTGTAAATCCGGGACTTGTGTGTTTAATGTTGCTATCGTATCTTGAGTCTGGGGTGGAGAAGGCACCACTGTGTGGTCTGTGAATGGTGTCTGTGATGTTAGTTTTATAGAGGAAACTTAGGAAGGTCTACAGTCAGAGCTTGTATCCCATCGAGTTGGAATCACATAGTAATTCACAAGGCAAAGCCAGTTGAATTACAAAGCGATTCAAACAAGATTGGATTAAGCTCTGACCGTAAGCTTGAACAGGTTTCTGAATTTATCTCACCCCTTACATTGACTACTTGGCTAATATTTGTGACATAATTCCTCATTGAGTATTTTTCTAAATACTCAATGGGCGTTTAGTACTGGGTCCCAATGTTAAGTCTATTAGGAAAAAGTACCAGGGGTGAGATAATATTACAGACCTCTCAGTTTCATTCTTTCCTTTCACAATGTCGATCCCTTCAATGATCTTTATTTTTTCAGTAGAATACAAAACTAAAAAAACCCAAATTGTAGTCCAGCAATATGTGCCTCACCAGCTTTTTAAAAAATTGATTATTTATTTTTTAAGAAACATGCCATTTGAATACCTGTGCATATATTAATGTCTATCTAGGGTTTTAATTTCCTGTGTGATTTAGCAAAGTGGTGTGAATTTGCCAACTGTACAGCAGAGGCCTTGTTTGAATAGTAACAGTGCAATCTTCTAATGACATATACTATATGTGGAGAACTGTCATTTGGCATTCCGACTATTTGCAGTGTTAGGTGAGTATCCTCTGAATTTGAGATATAAACGAAAATTAATCCAAATTCAGAAAGAAAAAGAAATCTCCCTCCCCAAAAAGACGCAGCATATGGGATAAACTTTGAGTATTATTGAGGAAATTTTTACCTTTACTCTGGAGTTTCTTCAAATAATATGGTCAGAAAATACAGTCGGATGACAGTATTGAGATCTTTTAAAAGTGAAAGGAATTTAATTAATGTCTTCCCCCACAGAAAATGAAAAGAAAACATGAAAAAAAAATGTACACCTGCTAACAGAAACTCACTGACCAATATTAGTCGTATTTGTACGCCTTGTAGTATCTGCTAGGATACTGGCATTTCTCCTGAGAAATGGATATATAGATATAAATATATATATACGTGAGAAATGTCCAATGTGCCCAGGAAGATTTACATAATACTACCTGTATAACTAGTGTATATTTTGTACAAAGTGTATTATCTTATATTATACTTATTATTATCTACAGAATGACTTTCGATGAGATAATCAATGAACATGAGTAAGCGAGTCTTTCTTTTTCGAGATGATTTAGAATTTGATTGGTCGTGGACTGGATGGTAATTCTCACGTACATGGATTTAGGCTGTGTTCGCAAAGTTCATGATTAATTTGGATCTTATCATATTACATGTGGCCTGTCCATGTCAACTCCAATGAGAAAACTAATGTTACTATGCAGAAACGTGTATTATGTTGTGTGATTTGTTTTCATCTAGAACAAGATTTTTTTCTCTTTTTTTCTAATTTTTAAATATTATTTTCATTTAGAACAAGGTGCATTTTTGTTTTTTCAAGTAACAGTTATTACATTAAGGGTTCCGTATGGATAAATACGGACTGATATGAACTAAGATTATACATTGCCTGAAGCCTCAGGCACCAACACATTTGTACAAATGATGAGACTCATAGTTGTCAAGTATTTTAGCTATGCACTCAGCTGCCAACAAGTAGGCAATACTCAAATCTTTATTTTCTTTTAGATTCCGCTTTTTTTCTCATTTTTTGTGCTTTTTTTCTAGTCTTTATCTACTTTACTGTATTGGACCAGGTGCTATTTCTAGTACAATAAAATTTGTGGAAACATGATCAGTGAAATCAAAATCATGTTGATACCTTTGTATTTGTTTTTTTTAAAAATCATTTTGCAAGATTAGAATCGATGTGTGAAACCAGTGTCTGTTGTAGAAAGCCCAAATATTGGAAGAAAACTACTTCCAATGCATTATTGTTTGTATATGGACAAAGTGAAAACAGAACCCAAATGCATGACAAAACCTACACTACTAGAAGTATCTCTGTATTGTTAAAGGCATATCAGACAATTTGATTTGACCATTAAAACCCATATGATTTTCCTAGAAGTTTAGTATTAGGGTCTCAAAGTATTGGAGAAAAGGTAGTTGACCTGAAAATCAGGGGTCACCATGCTAGTTTTAGATTTAGAGATTCAAATCCTGATATCATTATGATAGAATGAATAGAGTTTCTAAAACGATGGTTTTCACATAATGAGACTGTCATGTTCCTGACAAAATGCGGCAAATGTTGAGAACTACACATTTAACAAGAGGTCACCATCCTTGGTTTTGGAAGGAATCAAAGAAAACAATATTTTTCAGTAGATTTCTATAAAAACTAGGAAAAGCTTTTAACAAAACCTACCTCATTCATATAGTATCAGAAAAGTCACAAGAAACCAATTTGAATAGGTAAATGTCACTATTTATAAATCACCAGATGGCACCACTGGAAATTGTAGGATATGCCTTTAAATAACTTCAAGAATTAGCCAAATGGTTGAGTTAAATGTACAGTTTAGGAATGGTAATGCCAGCTTTGTCTATATTACATTACCAAGATGTGTGTTTGTAATATCAGATAGTCTCTCTATTTGCAAAACAGTAAATAGTTTGATGCTTTATAATATTCTATTCATCATTCCACTAAATTTCCAGGAATATTAAATAAGTATCTGAAAAAATAATTTAGAAAAAAACCAACTAGCAAGCCCAGTACCACAAACAAAAATGGTATTATCATGTTTTCTCTTTTAACGACCAATGAACAATATCCTCTTTTCAAATAGAAAAGATTTTGGAGAATCAACCTCAGGCTAGTCATTGACACCTTTCTGCCAGTGCAGACGTGGTAGTTATTTTGAGCACTCAGAGTTGGTAGTGTTGTTAGAGTATTGGAGCATCAACAGAAGCCGGTGATGGAAGTTAGCAGTGAATGAGACTCCTTTTATCGAAGTCTTAAGGTTAAATGTACACAAGAAGGGAGGTACCCTTGTGCTATCTGCCTAAATCTGTATGTAGTCACACATATCAGCAGTGCTAGATACTGACACACAAGCACATACTGGCAACTGACCGGTGTGCTGCGAAGTTCTGGTACCAGTGAAAATCTGGCTCCTTCTGTCAGAAATATACAGCTTTGTATGAGCAATGGTAAGCTTTGTCTTGAAGCGGTAGACTACTATTACAAATCTTAAGAGATATGTTATAGTAGTCTATCGGTATCACGCCTCAATACACTGGGGCCTGTCTCATCACTTTTCAAGGATTGACAGAGTCTGGCTGACCCACTGCGGCAGTTGTATACTTCTAGCAGAAGGAGCAAGATTCATGCAGGTACCAGAACTTTGCATGACAGCGGAAGACCATTGTCAAATTCCATGCAAAATGTCTTCAGTAGAACCTTGATAAGCAGGGCAGTCTCCGTTTTTAGTCTAAGTCAGATTTACAAGATGGTCCATTAAACGGCTTCCAGAATAGATACACAAATAGAGGATTTTGTTTTTGATTTACAGATTTGTACCCTTAAGGCTTGATTTCATTTGGCTGAATTGGGTGCCGATCACCACTCGGGCCCTAATTGGGGGGCTACTTTAAATACCCCTGATCTGTATAAGAACCAAAAACTCAAGTAGGATCAGGACATAATTAAGGTAAATGGAATAAAGCCTTTAATGGGGTGTCCCTCGACAAGCTTTCTTCTGTATATCCAGTAGGGATATCTGTTTAGAAATGAAGTTGTTTGCCATACTCTTAGCATTGTTAATGTCTAGTGGTATTTGGCTGAAGTGAAATTTAACAGCACAGAACATGATGCTGCACTTGTCACTTAAAGATGAATGTATATCAGTTCTTTTATTGTGGATAACAATGATATCCACAACTTATGGAATCCCACAGGAATAAGCCAAACCGAGGCTTCAACATGACACATCTCCCTGTGGTCAGAGGCATTCTTCATTGGCACTGTCTTCAAAATAAGGTTCCGAAGTATTTTTTTAAGAAAAGAAATGTGATGAAAATGCTTGATAAAGATGTGCGAAATAAGTTGTGATTTCTTTTTTATTATCTACCTTTATTGTAGCTTATTTCTGTGCCTCTGCCATATTGTAGTTCCCATAGCTGCCCAGGCAGTCTTTATCTCACCCTGATATGGTTTTTTTACCATAAACCTCCTATTGGAAACTTGTACGCAATGCCCATGCAGTATTGTAAATATATACTCAGTGGGCAATAACATCACAAATGTTATCTGATCAGTCAGTGGTATGGGTGAGATAAAATCTGAACTGCAATAGATCAGTCGCTTCTGAAAGTATGCTATTCATGGTGTACTCTTAGCGGCTAAAATCTCAATGCAGTTCCTTTTCAGTGCTTATTCCTGAAGGCTTGTCTGAAGAAAAAAATGTTTGCTTTTAGACCAAGCATCAAACCTGAAGTTGAGATGCTTAACCTTAAACTGCACACTCTGTACTCTCAGTTTCTTGTGTGATAACAAATTCTCTATTTTTGTGTTAGGCCTGAGTTTGCGTACAGGTCATTTATGTTATAATAACTCCAGATATGTTCAGCTAATGTAATGGTTATCTTCATGTATTCAACTAGCAATACCTTGGCACCACATGAAAGTGTGAGATTATTATCATCATCATAGTCCATGAAACTTTTCTGGGGGTCGAACCTCAGGAAAGGCTTGATTCCATTCGGCCGCATTTGGTGCTGAACACCACTCAGGCCCAGGTGGCTTCTTTAGCACTCATCTGAATAGGGTCAGATGATGGCCCGCAGAGTAGGATTAGGACATAATTTGGGTAAATGGAATCAAGCCTTAAAGCCACATGCATTTCTTCCTTGACTTTCATTGATGTTATCTCCTCAGATTTTGTTCTTCCAGGAAAAAAAACCATAAGAACTATTAGTCACATTTGTTAGTGGATTATTATATTTTATTTCTCCAGTATAATATTTAACAACATACATATTGAATCAGCTGCCTCGGCTTGAGTCCATCAATGTAGGACTACGAACAAATCTTTAATTTACAACAGGATGTGAACTAATTAGTGTCCTTTATAGCGTGCGGGTTTTGCAGTGAACAAGGCATATAAAGAAATATATGCGAAAAGAAAGTAAACTCAGTCCCTCCAAATAGTAATGGAGGATGAAGTTGATGAGTGTTTGGCGTGCAGGAATGCTTATGGACCAGGAGGTTGAGGCTCGTCATGTTTTCTATAGACAGGTGCTTATTGATTGATGCAGGTTTAACTTGGGGCCTCCGCCTCCTCCTCCTATTTATTATCTTAGTGACGCAGAGTGCCACGTTCTTGTACAAACTGTGCTTAGACATTTATACACAAGGACTCTTATGTGAACATAACTAGGTGAATAAGAATAAACGAAACCAGTAACTCACATCTTGTCACACTTGTTTGTTGTATTTTTTGTTCTTATTATCTGGGGGCAACTGGGGGGGAGGATAGAATGGGAAAATGTAACACATCCTGATTAGATTTTTTTAACTGTCAAAATATCAGCAACGGTATTAATGTGAATCACTCTTTGCCACAGTGACATGGGTTCAATGCCAAATAACATGGTCATAATAATCTCATTCACCATCAGAAATCACTGTCATAACATGCTAAAATCATGGGGAGACTATATTATTGGTGCAAGTCTACACCAAATTACTTCCACGCTAGACAGTTCTGTTGTGTCTGGAACTAAATGTGTTGCAGAATTTTTTTTATTGCAATAGATTTGTTAATAATCTTGGAGGTGAGTAATACATGAAATAATGACTGGATTTGTATAAGAGTGACCCTAACTATTGGAAATGTGAAACGAGGGACATGTGTATCGTACTTTTACTTGGAATTGATTTTTTTCATTAAATATTATTATGAAATATCATATTCTATTTGTTTTGTATTTACTGGTAAAATATAATCATAAATATGCATTATTTCTGGAATTATAAAGGAAATATTTTTTATTACGCTGGTTGCATCGTGAGCTATATCGGGGTGTATCAGGACCATGGCACCTTTTTTATGCACCCTCCCAACACGTTACGACGAGCACCGATACGCTACGATATGCCTCCCGACGCGCTACGATATGGTCATTTTGTATCGGCTCGCGTGTTATTACCGGTCTATGGATCAGAGTGATCCCGAACGGTTCAGTAATGATTGCTTGGTCATCTCTATTTAGATTGTTCGTTGAGTTGCATAGCGCTGAATTCTTTGTTTGATCAGAACTCAAACGTAATGAAGGTCCTGCACTTAAAATGCCATAGATATAGAAGAGAAGTAACGATGAAAATTCATTATGCCTTTGCTATACAGGTCATTTTTGTTTGTTTGTCCTGTTCTGCTGGAAGAGCGATTTATGTAAAATCAAAGCAATAAAGGCTTTCAAACTATCTCCTCGTAGTTGACGACGTAATAATGACTGGTTCTGTGGCCGTAATCTCCTCGTAGTTGACGACGTAATATCCTCGCTAATCGCTCGGATATTACTACGCGTCAACTACTCAAAGATTACTGCCACTCGTACACAAAACCAGTCATTATTGTGTATGTAGCCTGAGGTGGTGTGATGGGTGTGGTGTAGGAGTCTGCCAACTGTGCTGCCCAGTATACACATCACCGACCATCTACATCATGCATAATAATGTTTTGTGTACGAGTGGCAGTAATCTTTGAGTAGTTGACGCGTAGTAGTATCCGGGCGATTAGCGAGGATTTTACGTCGTCAACTACGAGGAGATTACGGTCCCTCGTATAAAAAACCAGTCGTTATTGTATTTTTTACCCACCTACAAAATTAACAACTATTGCAAGTAAAAGGTTTCTGTAAGCCATTTAGTTCCAGACACCACAGCACTGTCAAGTGTAGCAGTAATTCGGTGTAGACTTACACCAATAATAGAGTTCACCATTAACCTGTGACTTTAGCATGCAAAGTCTGTTATGACAGTAATTTCTGATGGTAAATGAGATTATTATGATTGATTCTAGATAATTAGCATTGAACAAACATTCTAGAAACTCATTTCGAAGTACATGATGATTCAACCTCATTATGGACAGGACTTTTTTTCCGGAATCTCCTGCAGGAGATTCTGACATGCCAGAATCTCCGGGTAGCTAATTCCAGGTGCCTTATACATTTCCTATGGAGACTCCGTAATCGGTGGGTAATAAAGTGTACGACCCTCCTACTCACTCAATAACACAACTACAGATGTAATATAGGGAAACATGGTCAGTGTGCCTGAAGGAAATCTGTTCCGGGTTGTTTTGGTGGGAAATAGTCACCGAGTTTGAAGAACAAGGTGAAGATTTCCGACCAAAAACAACAAGGAACTGATGTAATAGGCCTTTTTCCGTAGGCTGGTGTCGCACCTTATCTGCCTAGTTACGCCAGGGCTGAAGCCAAACATTCACCTGGCAACGTATACTTTAGCATTGGATCACTAAGTGTATGTGTATAATAGGTCCATAATACCCATCTACATTATTTCCAGAGAAATAATAATGATTGCATCGTATTCTATGGTATTCCAGCTCAAATCTGGTATGTCATACATACATATGGCCTCAATAATACTTAAGATATAGCATAGGTAACATAGGATCACCGAAATTGAATACACATTAATACATTGACAGGCCTAGCTATCATATGCTTATCTTTCTCCAAGTTAAAACTAAAACAAATATCGAATATAAAGTTTTGATAGTCCAGACTCATTGATTCAATGCCTTTAATTGTTCTAGCAGTCCAATCTGTCCAAAACCAACAGTACTGCAATCACACCCACCGTTCACACTTTAGGTGTGATTGCTGTATGTCTCTATATGAATACCGCTGGAATCACAGTGTTTGTCCGAGCGGCCGCGTAACGAGACAGTGGGCCGTAAGGCGGCGCTGAACGGCAACACCTGTATTCAGACATATTCACTATTTCTCCTTATTATTAAATGCCTGGAAATCATTAAATAAGGAGCATATAATTGTTCCGTCATAGGTGAATGCAAGCTTTATTAATTCCCCAAACACCATGTGGAAGGCGACCTGTTGATACAGATCTGGGCGGTGATAGGAGAATACGAGAACTCGACCAGAAACGAACTCGACCCATAAAAAAATTTGATCCATAATGAACTCGACCCGTTAGAAGAACTAGACCCATAATGGAATCGACCTGGTTTAAATCTTCTAAACTCAAGTATCTTATTACAACTATATTTAGTAGTAACTATGTTATCTTGGCTTCAAATTTGTTCTTATCTGGGGAAGAAAACAAACAGAAAACCCTACCCGTAACCCTATCCCTGACCCTATCTACACCCTAACCCTGACCCTAGCACTTAACATACCTGGACTTCTTTTCCTTGTTCAGCTAAAAGGTAACTAGCCAGACCTTTCCTTTCATAAGAAACTACGTTATTCACAAGTATATAAAACGGGTCGACTTTGTGGGTTGAGTTCTCCATAATGGGTCGACTTCTCCTGACAACTATGGGTCGAGTTCGTTTTGGGTCGAGTTCTCCAATAACCGGCACTCACACCTTCAGCATTATTCCACTGATGTGTTTTCCATGTTTTCTCAGTCTCTCTGAGGCAGTAAATTCCGCATGAGAATTATTACCACTTGTTTTCCTGACCCCGACTGACATTGCTGTTTTAGTAAGATTAAATGTGGATTTTATGAGTGGTAGAGACGGTCAATTAAAGGCATATCCCACAGTACGAGGGTGGTTGTGGCCCACTAGATTTTAGGTCAATTATAGACTGTAGAACCGTCCCAAGGCGCTATAAGTATCATGTAAGGAGGTCAGGGTGAAGGTCGTGGTTTGCTCCGACTGTAGTCATTGGCTACTGGGACTACTGTATTCCTTATATGGCAGTTAATGCAGTGGGACAACTCCATGCAGGTACACAGTGGCGCCACCTGCTGATTTTCAAACATTAACAATCATCAATTCAACTCTGTTCCTGTGACTAATTCTAATACCAAATGAGTGATTTATAAAATAGTATCGTGTTTGACCTAATCCAGTAGGTATATTACGCCAATATGATTTATATAGGGAATGAACTGAAAAATATAGTTTTCTTCAATTCTATTAAAAACAAAAACGGTGACCTCTGATTTTAAAAGTTCAAATATGTAGTACAGTAAAACCCCGCTTAAGGAGACAACTTCCGGTCCGAGCACAGTGACCCCTTAAGCGGGGTTAAAATTAACTAAATTAAAATTTCTGTACCCCTTAAGATGTCCCCTACTTAAGCGGGGTGTCCCCTTAAGAGAGGTGTCCCAGGAGCGGGGTTTTACTGCACTATACATGTACTATATTCTGTGAATGTTTGGAGAAAATAACATGGGTTTTACTATGTAACACACAACATTTTAGAATTTCTATATAATCTATCATATGATTTTATCATAATTTTGTTCTCGATATCGAAAACTAGCACGGTGGCCCCCGATTTTTAAATTAGCAATGTGTTCTACAACACTTAGAAATCGTCATATTCAATTTTCAGAAAATGTGCATGGGTTTTAATTGTCGAGACAAATTCTCCGATATGCCTTTAACACTTTATTATGTGACTCTAGACCACGTGACAAGGAAGTGCGTGTGGCGTGTGCGCGTGGGCCTGCTTCTCCGTTACCATGGTTACCATGTAATCAGTCCCTAATCACCCCTCTACACCCCCCCCCCCCCCACACACACACACACACACACACACACAACACGACCCCTGAGTCAGACTTACCTCGCCTTTTACCCTCACTGCTGGCCTCAGCCCACGCCAAACCGTTTTAAAGGTTATGAATAGTTAATTTGCTGATATTAATCCTGAGGCTTTCCACTCACACACACACTATGCCACCTGCCCTCTACCCCCCTCCCCTCCTCGCTCCAACCCTATTCTCCCATAAGAAGCTCGTTTCCACTGGCCGACAAAAATGGCATCGGTGTTTTTTTCAGTAAAGTCCAATGCACATCTACCAATTCAGGGTTGAACGATTACTTCCTAAATCGTAGAGTTGTCGGTGAACTTGTCGCAGGTAGATTACATAACCCGTCGTCGCCACCAAAGCGGGCAATACTTCCAATGTTCCGTTGTCGCTGACTGGATTAATCAACATGTTGATAATCTTTTGTTGAGCAATTTCGGAACATCGACCGACAAAAGAACATCTCAAGGAGGGGGGGGGGGGGGTGGTCACTAATTGTTGGCTGACCCTTGCTTGGCTGTCCTACATCTATCGACTAGTGCTGACTCTGTTAGGATGCCTCGCCTGAGACAAAGTACCGTTCCTTTGTTGCCGACAAAGGTACATCAATGTTCCGAAATCGGTAGATGTGCGTTGGACTTTATACTCGTTGATTAGAGCCAGGGGCTTGTTTAATAATCTAGGCTCGTGGATGAAGACTCTTTTCTGTACCTCGTACAAGGATTATTGTTTAAAAATATCAAGAGACGTCACGAGTTTGAGTCTGAGTTTATTTATGCCACGCATTTTGTTGGCTCCATATTTTCACGAGTCGAAGACAAGTGACATTACAGAGCCAACAAAATGAGTGGCATAAATTATCTCAAACTCAAACGAGTGGCGTCTAGATTTTATCCTACCTCATTTCCATATTTATTCTGTATCACAAAGTAGTGGCATAAACAACACTTTATGTCACTACCCGTGACATAAACAAATCCCATGTTAAGCCTATGGCGTTATTTATTAGGGTTAGGATAATATCTAAGTCTGTTCGCTAAGACAGTATCAGCCGTCCATGACATCGTCCATAAGTGTTGAATAAAGTTGACCCACATCATCCTTGGGTCTCCCTGGCGAACAGAAAAGGGTCTAGAGAAGCCTAGATTATTCAACGGGCCCCAGTTTACACCTACCGATTTTGACCACCAATTATAGAATCACTGCCGACCAATTATTATATGTTCCCGATGAAATATCGGTAAGTGTTATCAGCAAAATTTCAAAGCCATCTAACAATTTCACACTCCAAATTTCATAATATAAGGGTATTTGCTACCACCGACGGACAAAATATGCCACCGACAAATTCATCCCAGTTTGATTTTTGTTGGTCATGTAAAGGGTTAAGGAGAGGGTGAGTGGTAGGTGGGGTTTTCATTGCCTGACGATTTCTGTTTGCTTCCTATAGGCCCGTTTCCACTTGCCGACTTTTGCCATATTTTAGCAACTGATAAAATTGTCGGCCACCACCGAACACCTTTTTTAAATTACTTTTGTCAGAAGTAGAAATGCCAGCGACTGACAAAATGAATGGCGAATTTGAGGAACCACTCATAAAAATAAGCAAATAGTGGGAGGGTGGTGAGGGCAATAAAATCCCTCCAAAGATCGGAGACTTTGAATATAGGTGCTCAATTTCTACTTGCTGACTGTCTCTTTTGTGTTTGTTGCCGATCCAATTCATCCATGACAAAATCAATCCATTGGTGACGAATTTGAAAAAAGGGCAGTCAGTGGTGGAGGGACAAATTTATCGGTGCCAAATGTCCTCAAGTGGAAAATGGCATATAAGGTCTATTTCCACCTGCTGACGAAATAATTGCTGATTTTTAGAAACCACACAATCTTACATCAATATTGGTCCCATACCTAATTTCATATTCACTTGAGGAGTTGATACAACCTCTTTATGACAAGAAACCCTGAAGAAAATACCTCTCGGTGTGATGTGGTGAACAATGTGTCAGTCAACCTTATCCTTAGTTCACTATTTACTGTCTTTGTCAAATGTCTTTGTCAAATGGGGAAATAAAATAAAATAATGAAAATAACAAAAAAAAACAGCGTTACATGCAGTGAAGGTCATATGTTTACACTGCATGAAAACCACCGTTTTATTCATATATACGCCATGACGCAAGTGCATGTTTTGGCTGAATATTTACTTGTTTTCATTCATATACGCCCAGACCTTATATACGACAGACGCGTCTTGGCTGTATTTCACACCCGGGGTATATGAGAGAAAATACCCTCTTCCCCTGCCCCCTCCCGCCCCTTTGTGTTGGTAGAAGTACAGGTGTCCTCAGTAGGAAGCCCTGCCCCCCCCCCGCCCCCCGCCACCTCCCCCCGCCCGTTCTCAGTGAAGCCCTGTTCACAGGACGCTTATATGTACGCCCACAGATGATGTGTATACACACGGGGATTAAGACAACCTTGTAGACGCAAAATACCTACTCATATACGCCCGGCGCATTCATATGTAAAATGATGGTTTTCGTGCAGTGTTAACTATGTCAAGCTACTGCTTCCTGACTTCATTGTTGATCTTGATCTGTAACTCCTTTGGAGAAAAAAATGTATGGAAATTACAAACTCTATAATATGTGAATTGGAAAATAAACGCTGCGATTATTAAAAAAAAAAAAAAATTGGGATGGTGATGTAAACACCAAAAATTGAAAGTTAAACTACCGACCGACTTTTCCTCCCTCTTGTAGAACTCAAAATCCTGACAAAAGCATATACTCATGTATTGAAGTGATCGGCGACACTCTTGTCGGGAAGTGGTGCAAAAAATCCCGCCAAAGATCGAAAATGAAATCAGTCGCTGACATCTTTTCCCTGTTTCGACTTCTGGCAAAAATCATTTTGAAAAATTTGTCGGTGCACGTGGTGTCCGACGAATAAATCAGAGGCCAAAATATGGCAAAAGTCGGTAAGTTGAAACGGGCCTATAACAAGGAAACGGATATTGTCAGGCAATGAAACCCCACCTACCACTCACTCCCTCGTTAACCCTTTCCTTACTAATGGTGCTTCAAGGCACTCCCGTGCCTGAACTGCATTTATCCTACCCCTAATAAAAAACGCCATAGGCTTAACATGGGATTTGTTTATGTCACGGGTAGTGACGTAAAGTGTTGTTTATGCCACTACTTTCTGATACTGAAAAAATATGGAAACGGGGTAGGATAAAATCTAGACGCCACTCGTTTGAGTTTGAGCTTATTTATGCCACACATTCATAGTTATCTCCGGGGAAATATTAACAGGCAACTTTAAATACGGTGGAAAAGAATCAATTTTCTCAACAGTTGTACCATAGGCCTGCCCTACAGAGGTAGTCCGGTGTCAGGCATGTGGCATTTAAAGATGTGCTCCTGCGACCAGGGAGGTGCTTTTAAACTAAGAACGATACTGGCTGAACGATTACGATTAGGACTAACCTCAGGCGATAGTGACCACGATCGGAGTGCCAGTCCGTTTTTACAATGTGGTCCTCAAAATTCCTTTATATCTTTTGCGGTTTTTGTTGCTTACTTTTCTCATGTCTTAGTGGAAAATATTCTGTTATGAAGGATCAAACCCACCTAGCAACTTGTGCCCTTTCAAAAAACTCAAAATTCATATATTTTTCTGATCGTCTTGTAAGATGTCCTCCATAAAGACGGATCACTTTAAGTAACGAGAATCCAACAAAGACCATAACAAGATCACTTCTTCTATCGTACTTAGTTTTAAAAACACTTCCCAGGTGTGGTAAGGAAAGGGTTAACATCCCCCCCCCCCTCCACACACACACCTACCACTCACCCCCTTCTTTAACCCCCCCCCCCCCCCACACACACACACACACCACCAACACCACCAACTCCTCCCCCCCCCTAATAACCCCTCCTCCCACCACCACCCCCTCCTTAACCCCCCCCCCTTCCACCACCCTTCCTTAACACCCCTCCTACCACCCCTCACCCCCCTCCTCCCGCCACTCCTAACACCCTAGACTGGCCTCAGTCCCTGTGTCCTACCCCTCCACCACTACTGAGTGACACAGGGACTGGTCTCATCCGTAATCGGCCGTGTAGACTGGCGCGATTTTGCACCACACTCCCCAAGCAGAGGTCTGGCTACTGGTCAGGATATCTGCTGGGAGATTGATACCCTCTAACTTTGATCTTAATCGAGACATAGTCAGGAGTAGGCGAAATATATTGCTATGACAACACATGCGGCCAGGGAACTAGAGGAGGGGAGGGGGTAGGGGTAGAGGGAGGTATAGGGTTACAGGGAGTGGCTTGGGGTCATAAACAGGAGATTCTGGTCAGAGTGGACAAGTCTTTGATTCATGGGCCAGTCAGAGAAGGACACATGCTATAATGAATTGTATTCCGATTTTCTTTAATCATTAAATGAATGTTCATAATCAAAGACTTGCGCAAGTCTACTAACACCCCACCCCCAGCCCCCCTCCTTAACAGCCCCCCCCCCCACCCCCACTCCCACCAGCACCACCTTTCCTCAACACCCCTCCCCCCAACACCCCCTTCTCCTCCCCCCTAACACCCCCCCAACACCCCTCCTCCCCCCCCCCCCCCCATCTACATCCAAACAGGCCATGGCTCTGGGCGAGGCTGCGGCCAGGAAACAAATGAGAGTCATTAGGAGTCAGTGGAGCGGATCGGCGGGAGGCGGTGAACCGTGACGCCCGGGATCTCAGTCACCCGATCCCCGCACCGCGGGGGAGCTGGTCTGCCGGAGGGACAGGACACGGGAGGGACAGGACACGGGAGGTACAGGACACGGGAGGTACAGGATACGGGAGGTACAGGACACGGGAGGGACAGGACATGGGAGGTACAGGACATGGGAGGTAGGACAACGGAGGTAGGACATGGGAGGTACAGGACATGGGAGGTAGGACATGGGAGGTACAGGACATGGGAGGTACAGGACACGGGAGGTACAGGACATGGGAGGTAGGACAACGGAGGTAGGACATGGGAGGTAGGACAACGGAGGTAGGACATGGGAGGTAGGACATGGGAGGTAGGACAACGGAGGTAGGACATGGGAGGTAGGATATGGGAGGTAGCACACCAGAGGTAATTAAGGCACCAAAGGTAGCACGGTGGAGGTAGCAGGGTAGAGGTACCACACTGGAGGGAGGTAGCATGCCCTACGTAGCATGGAAGGTAACACGCTGAAAGGTAGCACACCAGAAGTAGCACACTGGAGCTAGCCAGAGGTAGGACACTGGTGGTAGCACACTGGAGCTAGCCAGAAGTAGCACACTGGAGGGAGCGCATCAGGGGTAACATGCCAGAGGTACCAGACCAGAGGTAGCAGGGCAGAGGTAGCACACCGGAGGTACCATGTTGGAGGTGCCATGCTGGAGGTAAAACACTCGAGGAAGCATGACGGACGTATCACACTGGAGGTAACACGGTGAAGGTAGCACACCAGAGGTACTGCACCAGAGGTAACACCTCAGAGGCGATGGACGTTGCATGCCAGATATAGCCCGACAGAGGTAGTGCACAACACAGGAGGTAGCACATTGGAAGCAGCACAACGGTGGTAGCACACCGGAGGTAGCACACCAAAGGTAGCACACTGCAGATAGCACACCACAGGTAGCATACCGCAGATAGCACAACGGAGGTAGCACAACGGAGGTAGCACACCGGAGTATCCACACCAGAGGTAGCACACCAGAGTTAGCACACTGGAGGTAGCACAGCGGAGGTACCACACCATAGGTACCACACCAGAGGTACCACACTGAAGGGAGCACACTGGAGGGAGCACACCAGAGGTAGCACACCGGAGATAGGACACTGGAAGTAGCATGCTCGATATAGCACAACAGAGGTAGCACACACAAGTCACAACACTGGAGGTACCACAGCAGAGGTACCACACCAGATGTAGCACAACAGAGGTACCACACCAAAGTTACAACACTGGAGCCACCACAGCAGAAGTAGCACAGTAGAGGTAGCACCGTGGAGGTATAACCCTGGGGGAGGTGCTGATCAGGTTGTTGTCGGCGGAGGGCGGGTCAGAGGTCGGTCACACGGAGAGTGCCCGGAGAGAGGACGGCAGACACACCGTCCTCACCTTGTAGCAGCGACACACATCTCCAGGTAGGTTCTAGTAGTTTATCCTACCCCTAATAAAAAACGGCATAGGTTTAACATTGACTCAGTGTATTTGACTGAGCGTTGAATTAAGTGTTATTTATGCACCGAGGTGAATAAAAAAGCGGACCAATCAGGGACCAGATAACGAAAGTAGATCCGGCAGCATTGATAAAGGTGGCCATCCTCCGATGAGTGACAACACACTTCTAACATGGATAATTACAAAATGTTCTCTGTATATCGGTGAGATAGGGTAGGATAAATACGAAACCAAACTCAAGTTAGACATCTCAACGTTTATACCACTCCGGTCAGGTCTGCTACTCACTACACTCGGCTAACGCCCCGTGTAGTAATACACAACCTGCCCATCGTGGCATAAACATTGACAAGGCTAACTCTCGTTTGGTTTCTACTAATTATTACCCACCCAATACGGAGTCTACATACTAAGCCTATGGAGACTCCAGATCGCTACTGAGTAGAATACGGACCTCCGCAATCTCCCAGGGGAATATGGCTTTATCATAGTTTATGGGCCACCTGACGGGCATTATAGGAACTAATTTATATAAACAATGCACGGCGCTTGGGCCGAATTTCTAATTATCTACAAGATTTTTTTCCTAATAATTACTCGAAAGGTGAGTAATAAATACAACATTACCATGTCTAATATTGTGTATATATCCTCCACTTACTGAGATTCACTATAGGTCAGGAAGGCATGCTAGGGACTTTGGTGGGACCTGGATTCAAATAGTGTTTTCCTAAAAAATCTTATAGATTGACTTGTGCTGCAAATCTAATTAGTTTAAGTAAGCATTTGTTTATAAATGATATCTAAAGGAAAAGTATTCTCTAAAATTACGATATAAAAACATTACATCATTTCTAAGCAAACCTGTCTTCTCCATTTTCTGCCTTCCATGACAATGTTTTGACATATGGCAGATATCACAAAAAGGACATTTTTGCTACTTTTCTATTTTGATGACAAAACAGTCCATTTTAATTTCTACTGTGATAAGTTAAGGTATCAAAATGATCATAAAGGAAATCTCTACTTGATTAAACTGGGTTTTGATTTTGCTTCCATATGGAATTTTATGGAATCTTCACTCATATTCTAGAAGTCAAACATTCTGCCTAACTTTTAACATGATTTCTGAGAAAATACGTCAAAAATTAAAAGAGATGAAATATCTAAATATCTTGAAGATATACATGGCAGTAACGAGCCATAATCTCTAATTATGGTACCTATTGCAAACCTGTATATTTTGTACAGTCTAAGTTATGAAAAATTGTGTATATCAAGTCAAAAATAACTAGTTTTCAGTCCCCAATATGATTGCACGGCCTATAGGTGAGTGAGCATGGCTAGTCTTTGACCCGCAGTGTGAAATCTGTACACAGTTTCTGCAGATATTAATCTCCACTAGGCGAGTAAGCACGGCCATTCTGAAACCCACAGTGTGAAATCTGCACCGAGTTTCTACAGATATTAATCTCCACTAGGCGAGTAAGCACGGCCATTCTGAAACCCGCAGTGTGAAATCTGCACCGAGTTTCTACAGATAATAATCTCCACTAGGTGAGTAAGCACGGCCATTCTGAAACCCGCAGTGTGAAATCTGCACCGAGTTTCTACAGATATTAATCTCCACTAGGCGAGTAAGCACGGCCATTCTGAAACCCGCAGTGTGAAATCTGCACCGAGTTTCTACAGATAATAATCTCCACTAGGCGAGTAAGCACGGCCATTCTGAAACCCGCAGTGTGAAATCTGCACCGAGTTTCTACAGATATTAATCTCCACTAGGCGAGTAAGCACGGCCATTCTGAAACCCGCAGTGTGAAATCTGCACCGAGTTTCTACAGATATTAATCTCCACTAGGCGAGTAAGCACGGCCATTCTGAAACCCGCAGTGTGAAATCTGCACCGAGTTTCTACAGATATTAATCTCCACTAGGTGAGTAAACACGGCCATTCTGAAACCCGCAGTGTGAAATCTGCACCGAGTTTCTACAGATATTAATCTCCACTAGGTGAGTAAGCACCGCCATTCGGAAACCCGCAGTGTGAAATCTGCACCGAGTTTCTACAGATAATAATCTCCACTAGGTGAGTAAGCACGGCCATTCTGAAACCCGCAGTGTGAAATCTGCACCGAGTTTCTACAGATAATAATCTGCACTAGGTGAGTAAGCACGGCCATTCTGAAACCCCCAGTGTGAAATCTGCACCGAGTTTCTAAAGATAATAATCTCCACTAGGTGAGTAAGCACGGCCATTCTGAAACCCGCAGTGTGAAATCTGCACCGAGTTTCTACAGATAATAATCTCCACTAGGTGAGTAAGCACGGCCATTCTGAAACCCGCAGTGTGAAATCTGCACCGAGTTTCTCAGATAATAATCTCCACTAGGCGAGTAAGGACGGCCATTCTGAAACCCGCAGTGTGAAATCTGTACCGTGTTTCTACAGATAATAATCTCCACTAGGTGAGTAGGCACGGCCATTCTGAAACCCGCAGTGTGAAATCTGCACCGAGTTTCTACAGATATTAATCTGCACTGGGTGAGTAAGCACGGCCATTCTGAAACCCGCAGTGTGAAATCTGCACCGAGTTTCTACAGATATTAATCTGCACTGGGTGAGTAAGCACGGCCATTCTGAAACCCGCAGTGTGAAATCTGTACCATGACTCTACAGATATTAATCTCCACTAGGTGAGTAGGCACGGCCATTCTGAAACCCGCAGTGTGAAATCTGCACCGAGTTTCTACAGATATTAATCTCCACTAGGTGAGTAAGCACCGCCATTCGGAAACCCGCAGTGTGAAATCTGCACCGAGTTTTTACAGATAATAATCTCCACTAGGTGAGTAAGCACGGCTTTTCTGAAACCCGCAGTGTGAAATCTGCATGCAGTTTCTACAGATAATAATCTCCACTAGGTGAGTAAACACGGCCATTCTGAAACCCGCAGTGTGAAATCTGCACGCAGTTTCTACAGATAATAATCTCCACTAGGTGAGTAAGCACGGCCATTCTGAAACCCGCAGTGTGAAATCTGCACCGAGTTTCTACAGATAATAATCTGCACTAGGTGAGTAAGCACGGCCATTCTGAAACCCACAGTGTGAAATCTGCACCGAGTTTCTACAGATAATAATCTCCACTAGGTGAGTAAGCATGGCTAGTCTAAGACCAGCAGAGTGAAATCTGTACCATGATTCTACAGATATTAATCTCCACTAGGTGAGTAAGCACGGCCATTCTGAAACCCGCAGTGTGAACCTTGCACCGATATTTTTAGAGATAATACATCGATGGTTTTGTGGACAGTCGGCAGTAAACTATGAGGGTTGACGGGTATAGTAATATACGAGCGGTGGCGAGTATATATTATAGAGTCAACCTTGAATAGTTTACAAAATCTACTCTTTTAGAATTAGAGTGAATCACAAGGAACCAGTTTTGATTGATAATTGACAATATTTGCAAATCACCAGGTGGCGCCACCGTGAATTGTCCGATATGCCTTTAAGGTTGTGTGTAGAGGGTGATGTGATAGAATGGGACACATGGAGATTGAGTTACAACCATGAGCTGGACCCTTTGTGACCAATGAAACCTTACCATGGGAAAACCACCACAACACGAACCTCTCGAAGCCTCAGGTCCAGTTTAAACTGATCGATTTTTACGACAGATTCAAGATAAAATATCGGTTAGTATAAAAAGATGAAATAGACCCTCCAGACGTAACTTAACTCCCTATTATCGTCCCGGGTAAGTAAAGGTTCCGCTCCTGACTGGCTGGCCACACCACAGTTTTCCCATTTATAATTGAATAGAAACTGAATATAATTCCGGATTGTCGTGTAGAAATAGCTGAAATTTCCATTTCTGGCAGCAGATTTCCAATTTGAAGATTTCTGAAAACCGTTAAACTGCAATAACTGTGGGTTACGGTTCAAGGGTCTATTACCATACAACATCGGCAACCAGTGAACACCGGAACCTGTAAACAGACTGAATTCTGGGATACCTAAATAGGGTCTATGTAAATCAAGCAAATGTAAATTGGCCTATTTTACCTGGATAAACTGGACAAAACAATAAATTTACTCTTTTAAAATAAGAAAGATTCACAAGGAACTAGTTTTGATTGATAATTGACAAAGTTCTTCAAAGTGCTTTGATATTGTCAGTGAAGATTACGTAGCTACCAAAACGAATGGCATTCAACGGATATGGATCGAGTGCGGTTCAGATTTTATCTCACCCCGATCACTGACTGATCGGCTAGTGTTTGTGACATCATCACCCATTGAATATATTTTAAAAATACTTCATGGGCGTTGGGTACGAGTCCTCAATGTTAAGTCTATGGTCGACAAATGCCAGCAGTGAGAGACATAGACATCAGGTGGATAATATGTGTACACAGTAATGACTTTTTTTGTACGAGTGGCCATAATATCTGGGTAGTTGACGCGTAGTAATATCCGAGCGACAGTTGTTAATGTATTTATTACCAACCTACATGATTGATAACAAGAATGGACCGTGAATCAACATATAGGATGACTACACATTCGATAAGGCCACAGAACTGCCAAGCATGGCAGTAATTTGATGTAAAGTATAGCAGAGTATATAGCTCCCAATAGGCCTTTTTCCGTAGGCCGGTGTCGCACCTTATCTCCTTAGCTACGCTACAGCTGAAGCCAAACATTCACCTGGCAACGTATACTTTAGCACTGGAACACTGAGTGCATGAGCGTAATACGTTAATAATACCTGTGTATATTATTTCCAGGGAAATAAGAGTGATTGCATTGTATTCTATGGTATTCCAGCTACAATTTGATGTATCATACATGTATATCACCTTAATGATGCTTTAGATATAGCTTAGATAACACAGGGACACCGAAACTGAATACACAATAATACATTGGCAGGCCTAGCTATTATATGCTTATCTTTTTCCATGTTTATACCAAGATAATTATCAACTACGAAGTTGAGACAGCCCAGACTCGTTGGTACAATACCCTTGTTTGTTCCAACAATTTAATCTGTCAAAAAACAACACTCCTCCAATCACACCCACCGTTCACACTTTAGGTGTGATTGCTGTGTTCTCTATACACATATAGCCGGACTCGGCCAGGTTTGTCCGAGCGGCCGCGTAACTAGGCAGTGGGCCGTTAGGCGGCGCTGAAATGCAACACCTGTATTACTTTGTGTCTTAAATATGCAAAACAATATAATACCTTTGATTCATGATAATAAATGATAACAATTTTATCATTTTTATTTAATCAACATCAAAATAACATTCCAGACATTGTCATTGAGTTCAATTTTAGTTGGCCTGAAAATCTGTAGGGACTATTTTTCTGGAATCTCCTGACATGTCAGAATCTCCTGCAGGATATTCTGACATGCCAGAATCTCCGGGTAGTTAATTCCAGGTACTCTACACATTTCCTATGGAGACTGCGTAATAGGTGGTTAATAAGTCGGGTAAAGCCTATAAGACATCGATATTTGTTCCCGATTCATCCCGACCATCGGCTCTGTGTGAGTCGGGAATAAAATGTCGATGTCTTATACCTACTTTTATAATCTATAATCTATACCTACACCGAAATTATATTCCCGACTCTCACCGGGCCGATGGTCGGGATGAATCGGGAACAAATTTCGGTGTCTTATAGGCTTTATAGGCTTAACTCCCACCATAATAACAAAACCAGGTTCAACAACACAACCACAACAATCAGTCGAGCCCTCAGTCCCCACCCCAGGATGCTGTTTCTTTTGGCGCCGTCCTATTCAATTTATTATTATTTATTCATTTATTTTATTTTTACAATCAGAGTCACAATTCAGCGAGGCCGCCTGTGTGATGTGTGCTTCGCCTGTCAAACTGGTATTTACCTGACTGCTAGTTATGCCTGCAGGCACAGGGGCCAGCGTAGGCATGTATTATGCAACATGATAGACTTCTAGACGGCTGATCCTTTGATCTGCTGGAGGTTTAGTTCTTCTGAGAAGCATGCCATTCTGTAAATAGTTTGATGTTAGTTCTTTGAAAGGTATCGGAGAAATATGGTAAATTTACAGCTAAGCCCTGAGCGATGTGTGTTTAATATGGAGTGCGGAGGATCTTATATTGGGGTAGTGCCGCTGGATTTGAATTTTAAGAAAGTGTCATACTGTTCAACATATATCCGTTATATGGTTATAAACACACTTTAAATATACTAGTTTGACATTAAAATGAATAACAAGGAACCAATTTTGACTGATAATTGATGGCGCCACCGTGAAATATTATAGGATGTATCTTTAAATCTTTTTGTTCATAGCTCAGTATACCTATTTATACATGTAATATTGTAATATACAGTAGAACCCCGCATAACGGACACCCCGCGTAAGCAGCCACCCCGCGTCAGCGGACAATTTTGCTCGGAACGGAAATTTTCCCCTCTATTAGATGTTTAATTTAACCCCGCGTAAGCGAACACCCCGCGTAAGCGACCACTCCGCGTAAGCGGACACCCCGTGTAAGCGGTCACCCCGCGTAAGCGGCGGGTTATTTCGGTACGTAAAGGCCTAAAACCTCGTGTAAGCGGACACCTCTGACGGGTACCCTGACAAAAATAGATTAATCTCTGTTTTTCATAAATGTGCGTAACTATACTCATAGAAAATAAATTTTGTAATTCAAAGTTTAATAACTATGGACCCAATTACGATATTGAAAAAATGATTTCAGATCTATCCTCCCCACTATCTCCCCTACATATCGATATAAATACTTGCATATTGGACCTGCGGAAAAGTGAAAACCCCGCGTAAGCGGTCACCCCGCGTAAGCGGACAGTTTGGCCCGGAACGGAGGGTGGCCGCTTACGCGGGGTTTTACTGTACATAAATTTACACCTACATTTGTTGTAAAATTCTCACGACTGAGATTCAATCCCCAGTGGAGGGCTGAACCTTGTATTTTTACATATTTCTGGTAATTAAAATTCTCTTTCATAAAATCCGCATTCATTATAACCTTTTGAGATTTACAACGAGAGCAATCTCCTCGTTATCTATGGTATACAAGTCCCCATTTAAAATGTATGGGGATTCAATAAACCACTACCCATTATTTACAAACTGTCAGATACCATAACCATTGTATACGGATTCAAATCCATTGCATATGACATCATCCAATTGTAAATGGGAAAATGATCCAAAGTATCCCTGGGTCTCTATGGCAACTATCGTAAAACTGGATGAGTTTTAATCTTGGCAACTGTATACCACGACTGGAGTTTGGCATAGTGACTTCATGAGGCGAAGCCAAGTGAAGTCCGGAGCCAAAACTCCAGGAGTGGCATGAAGTGACCAAGATAAAAACGAATCAGGTTTTGATTTTATCCTACCCCGTCTCCTCGATTTTGGAATATTACGTGATAACAATTCTGTATGCCACTAGTGGCATATAAAACTCCGTATGCCAGTCAGTGTGGCATACGGAAAATCAATGTTAAGCCTATGGGATTTTATATTAGGGGTAGGATAAAAAATAGAGTCTACATTTACGAACCTCGATTATTCAACAGGCCCCTGGCTGGTCAGTGCTGGAGGGTCATTCCCCTGCCCTCTCCCCCCCCCCCTTTACTTTGCTCCTAATCCCTTCCTAGCCACACCTGGCTTTAAGTGCATCCCGAGTGGTGAATTGCTTTAATCCCTGAATGTTTCTTATTTCCACTGACTTTTCTATGGCCGTGCAGCTCTTGTGTTTGGAGGTGAAGGAGAAAGACTCTCAACTGTGTTTTCTTGGACGTCCAGGCATGGTGACCAGTGAAGAGGTTTACTGCATGTCGGATAATTTGCCTTGAAAATTAAAACTCCTGTCAGTTTCCTTTAAAAAAATGAATATGATGACTTCAAAGTACTGTTAAACAAAAATCTAAATTTAATCACTATCCTAGATTTTGAGTAAGAGATCGATATTATGGTAATGTTATAATACATTTACTGGAAGTTCTAAAAAAATGCTTTTCACATAGTAAAATCCATGTCATTTTTTCAAAACTTTCAGGGACTATAGTAGATGCACAGAACTACATATTTTATTTTTTAAATCTATAGGTCACTGTCCTTGTTTCTGAAAGAATTGAAGAAAACAATATTTTTCAATTAATTTCCCATGTAAATCAAGCAAATTTAAATCGACTTAATTTACCGATTAGGATTGGACAAACTGAACAAAATTTCATTTTCACTCATTGTGAATTATTTTTGAATCCCAAGGAACCAGTTTTTACTGATAATTGACAATATCTAAAAATCACTAGGTGGCGCCACTGTAGATTGTAGGAAACACCTTTAAAGGCATATCCTACAATACAGATTGGCGCCACCTGGTGGTTTTCAAGTACTGAGAATTATCAATTCAAACCAGTTGCATTGATTTGTTCTAATGCAAAATGAGTGAAGTATTACATAATATCTAGATTATCTAGCACACCTAACTCAGCAGGTATATTAGGCCAAATTACATTTCATTGATTTATATAGAGAATGTAGTCAAGATATCATTCTCTTCAATTCTCTCAAAAACAAGGATGGTGACCTATGATTTTTAACATTTAACTTGTGGTACTATACATTTACTAGATTCTATGAAAGTTTGAAGAAAATAACATGGGTTTTACTATGTGAAAAACAACTTTGTAGAATTTCTATTTTGCCTATTATAATATTATCATAACATTAATATGCATCATCATATTCAATTTCCAGGAAATCGACTTTTAATTTTCAAGTTGCCATTTAAGGCATATAAGACAATTTACCCTGAGAACCAAAACCTCAATCACACCTATATCAGGTAGCTGAAAGTATGAAGCCACCATTCAGGGAACAATTCTGTACTTACAAATTCAACTGACTCTCAAAGTTATACTCAGGGGCCTGTTTTTTAGCCGTCACCACTTCATATAGTGACCAGTTAGTGACCATTTGGAGACCTTTGGGTTCCAGAGATAAGTCGTCATAGCATGTGCGACCATTTAGAGGGGTAAACTGTCATGGTCACTGTTTTGGGTTCCAGAGTTGTGACCATTTAGCCCAAATGGTGGCATATTTCATTTTATACACTTCCTCTGCATCAAATGAAACAATATTTACTGCGATGAATCGTCTCTATCTGTTTTATCTAATTCCCAAATTTCACAATTTTCTGTTGAGTAATATACATGTGAGACATGCTTTTGTTTTTGTATAGGCCTTGGACCAACAGTGATCATAACAGCTGAATAGTGACCGGGTCTGAGGAACACTTTTTGGTCATGATCACTGGTTTGGTCGCCCAACTGGTCACTCTTTTGTGATCACTACAAATAAAGACTTCACTGTCTGAAAAACAGGCCCCTGGTTCCCTCCTCTCTTTACACTCATAGAAACCAAGACATGTTTGTTCTCACATGAAAAGCTCTAAACACATGTCTTAGAGAGGCTAGAATTGTGGCAGTTCCCTTTTATCACTCATTAACTTTTGCACTTTTGGTACGGAAGAACACCCACTCGAAGGCCTTTGGTGGGTGGGGGGCAAAGAACATTACCCAATAGACCCTCTTCACACTGGCGCCATCTTGTAATGGCCGCCACAGTAAGCCACATGAAAACGAGGCGTGCGACCTGACTCCTGAGCGTTTTGTATGGGAGAACACTTTTTTTTTTAAAGTCGGAAAATGAAAATTGCTCTTGCGTTGTGTATAACAAGCCGATCATTATAAGTAAAGCATTGTTAGAAAGCTACGAATCTGGTCTATTTGTTGATATGCATATTAGATACCTATGCCTTGGCTAAGATTTCGTATATAAATGACATATACATTTTGTCTTATTGCAGGTACTCTGTGTTGGCCCTGTGTAATCTGCGATGGCCTTATGGATTACGATACAGCGCGGAGTGATACACACCAATGCATATAGGGACTACTTTACTTTCTACCTCCCTGTGGACGTATTGAAGAAACAAGATGGCGTCAGATTACTACAGACAGCGTGAGTTATCCTTTCAAATTGTAAATTGATTTTAGACATTATTTAAGGGACTCTTCCACCAGCGCACAAGATATAGCGAGATTTGTCATGATTTGCTTGACTTGCCAAGTTTTGTCAACGGGCAGTATTTCTTAGAAACTCGTCCATGATAATTATGTATATGATCATTTTACCGGGCTATTTCCGTTTTCCATTATTATACCATTATAGCCACAACAAAGGGTTTAGATAAGCAGTATTTTCCATCTTATAAACAATCAGCAAAGTGTAAAATAACGACCTATATTTATATATATATATACAATGTATATATACCCCCCCCCCTTCCCCTCATCCACGTACTTTATGGATGGCCCTTCGGTCGGCGAAAAGAAAGTGGGGTTTCGCAGTGTATGTGGGTCAAGTGGCTCATTGTGTAAAGGCGGGAAAGTGCGCGATCACGTGGTTACCGCACAATGAAAAAAGCGCGCCAAAAATACAACCAAAGTCGTCTGCCCAACAACCGGCCAACAACCTCACACGTATTGTTATATTTCTCTGTATATAGGTCCCTTTTTATACATGAATATTCCCAGTTGGTTTTCTAAGATTATATAGCTTTTATTTGACTTTTGAATGGGATATTTCTGGGGGTTTAATGTAGTTTTTAGGTGGATTTAGGTAAAAATGGTCGGATGGAGAACCCGGGTATCGATCCCGGTACCTCTCACATGCTAAGCGAGCGCTCTACCACTTGAGCTAGCTCCCCATCTGCTGACAAATGTAATCATTTTAATACTATTTATAATTGAAAACACCAAAATATTATAACTATACTCATATAGTAATTGTTGTAAATATGTACGAAAATGTGTATAACTGTACCACAATATAACTTTAATGCAACAGTGGAAAAACTGCGGAAATGCAGAACTGTGTATATTTATATTGCCTGATAAAAAATAAAATGTTATAAGCCTATCTATATAGGTCAATAGCGATTACATGTATAATCATATTTGTACAGGCAAATACCAAAGATACAATAACCATATCTATATAGGTGAATACCAAAATATTAAAACCATATCTATATAGGTGAATACCAAAGATGCAATAACCATATCTATATAGGTGAATACCAAAATATTATGACCATATTTATATAGGTAAATATCAAAATGTTATAACTATACTTATAGAGGTAAATACCAAAATATCATTATTACTATTATTGTACTGATATAGATAAATGCCAAAATATCATGATTTATACTGATGCCAATGAGACTATTATAAAAAAATATTGTCGATAAATACCAAAAATATTATAACCATATTCATATAGGTATTTGGATTGCCAGAAATATTCGTTTGAGGTGTGTCTGCATGTATTTCTGAGCGTGGGACACGCGCTCAGATACGCTGCGTAGGTGAAGGAGAGATTATATAGACTTTCAGCGTGCTGCAAAAACCATGGTAAGGCAGTTGCAGAATTGTCAGGTTGGCTGGGTGCCCAGTGGGTTGCAGAAAATGACTCATAGTTCATCCCTAAGATAACAGTACAAAATATATCCACTAGGTCATCCACCATTATTTCTCTCAGAGTAGACCATTGAGTATTGGGTACAGGAACCTCACGGCCGTGGAGTTCGAGTTCCCATTGTTAAGCCTATGGAGAAAAATACCGGGGTGAGATAACTATGTATCCTCATTCACCACATGGTGATGGTAAAATCCAATCCCACTGGTATCCTTAGTTACCTACTATATCTAAAAAACTACGATTCCGGTAAAATCCGCTTGGAGTGTCTCCCGTATATAGAGACAAAGTGAACCAGACCTAGGCATGGAGACTGAATGCCCACGAGAGTGAGATTCTCGTGCAGAACTAAACTGAATCCTGCTACTCTTTTTTGTGTTTCTCCACATAGATCTACTTCCATCCTTAGGATTAGTTTTTCGCCATACTGAAAGCATAATTTAGAACTGCAGTTTTCCAATCTCCTTGCTCTGAGATCAGCCTCTGTGACTAAATTCCGCTGGTAGTCGGTAAAATTGGTGTCACATGAAATGATGGTTGGTAAATGATTGATGGTTTCAGGTATTAATGGTAGGGGGAGCCACTAAGCCCTCACCACCCCCCACCCTCTCAAATACGACGCGACGAAGTCGCTAGTATAGTATTAAATTGACTCAATATTACTAGATGCAGCAAACTTATCAGCTGTATTTACCCAGAAAGGTGTGCAGCAAACTGCCTCATTTTGTGACACTCGTCAAGGCCGCAGACGACAATCTCTCCACCTGGAGTGACCTCCAGTGACCCCTGACCTCAGCCAGGTCAGGTCAAGGGTCAAAGGTCAGGCAGGATCTGGGAGAGGAGTATGGGTGTGGGGGGGGGGGGGGGGGGGGGGGTGATTGACGTGACCTATTTGGCAACTGAATGTATACACCTGGTTAGACTGGGTCCAGTCCCTGCATCCTATGTCTACTCTCCTCGCTGGGATACAGGACTGGTACCATCGGTAAGGGTGTTAGATTTCTGGCGCTGTATAGCGCCAATATTTTCAACACTCTCCATACAGATATCATGGCTACTGGTCAGATATCTGCTGGGAGATTGATACCCTCTCTCTTTAATCTCATTCGGGTCACAGTCAGGAGTAGGCTAGATTTATTGCTATGACAACACAGGCGACCAGGGAACTGGAGGAGGGGAGGGGGAGGGGTAGGAGGAGGTCTAGGGTTACAGGGAGTGGCTTGGGGCCATAAACAGGAGATCCTGTTCATAGTGGACAAGTCTTTGATTCATGGGCCAGTCAGAGAAGGGTACATACTTTAATGAACTTTATTCTGATTGTGATTAATCATTTAATGAATGATCATAATCAAAGACTTGGGCAAGTCTAACACCTGGTTTCTACGGAGTGGTCGGAGTGGTGAACTTCGAGCAGTGTGTAGATATTGTTATTGACGTTTTTATCGTGAAGGGAATGCTTTATGTTAGGACCAAGGTGTCTCTACGTGTGTTTTATTGTACATCACGACCAGCAGTCACACAAGGTCTTATAACTCATGTTTAACAAGATACATACAACACGCTCATAATTCATGGGTCACATGATATAAACATAACTCATATAGGGCCATACTATCGAGAAACGTCAGGGAATTTCATCTGATTGTTTAAATTACAAGAAATTGAGTGATGTTTGGATTTGATCCTACCTCGTCATGTGTTTTTAACTTCATATGTCACCCATGGCATATAAATATTTTATGGAATAACCGTAGCATACAGTCACATTTATATGAGGGGTAGGATAATAACCGTGGCATACAGTCACACCATGTTAAGTCTATGGAGATTTATGTGAGGGGTAGGATAATAACCGTGGCATACAGTCACACCATGTTAAGTCTATGGAGATTTATGTGAGGGGTAGGATAATAACCGTGGCATACAGTCACACCATGTTAAGTCTATGGAGATTTATATGAGGGGTAGGATAATAACCGTGGCATACAGTCACACCATGTTAAGTCTATGGAGATTTATATGAGGGGTAGGATAATAACCGTGGCATACAGTCACACCATGTTAAGTCTATGGAGATTTATGTGAGGGGTAGGATAATAACCGTGGCAGACAGTCACACCATGTTAAGTCTATGGAGATTAATATGAGAGGTAGAATAAGAACCGTGGCATACAGTCACACCATGTTAAGTCTATGGAGATTTATGTGAGGGGTAGGATAATAACTGTGGCATACAGTCACACTGTGTTAAGTCTATGGAGATTTATGTGAGGTGTAGGATAATAACCGTGGCATACAGTCACTCCATGTTAAGTCTATGGAGATTTATGTGAGGGGTAGGATAATAACCGTGGCATACAGTCACTCCATGTTAAGTCTATGGAGATTTATGTGAGGCGTGGGATAAATACTGATATTGTGAACTCTCAACGTTTCCATGGTGTAGTATTGTCACTTTACGTGGGTTATCATTACATATAATTTTTTAATGTTATACTCGCACACCTAAACTTCTACCACGGGTAGAGATAATGAAGTCACGTCTACATACATGTCGGTAGCAGTTTGTCGGTGGGGGATCCTACACTGCTCAATGATTGATCTAGCCATGTTTCTAACACCTTGATCTCATAATTCATACACGGATACAGCTGTCAGCTACCAGGATGGTGCTACGCTAGTTTCTAAGTGATTACAGGACGTTAGGGCCCACCACCCGAAAGTCGGGACGTTAGGGCCCACCCGAGACAGGAGTTGAGAAAGCCTCAGTCGCGCCTCGGCCGCACCGCGATGTCGCGGTCACACCTGTGGTGCCGGGAGGGAGATGTGGCATAAATAGACGTTAGGGCCCACCTAATTTTGCATAATTGGTTAATGTCCGAATACTGGAGAACTCGACCCGTAAAAAACTCGACCCGTAACGAACTCGACCCATTTTAAATCTTCCCTACTCAAGCATCTCAACTGTGAATAAATATTATATTTAGTAGTAAGTATAAGTAAGTAACTCTATTCTTAACCCTAACCCTTATTCTAAACCTATCCCTATCCCTAATCCTAACCCTAACCCTATCCCTAACCCTATCCCTAACCCTAACCCACTGGAGACTGTGGAAGATCGGTGATTTTTTCACCGAACAGAACCCTCCAGTATAAATAAAAAGCCTAAAAAAAAATAAAAAACCCTAACCCTATCCCTAACCCTATCCCTAACCCTATCCCTAACCCTATCCCTAACCCTAACCCTAACCCTATCCCTATCCCTATCCCTAACCCTAACCCTAACCCTAACCCTTTTCCTTACCCTAACCCTATCTCTAACCCTAACCCTTATCCTAACCTTAACCCTAACCCTATCCGCCCTATCCCTAACCCTATCCCTAACCCTAACCCTAGGTTGGCTTTAGGTGGGACCTAACGTCCCGATGAGTGGGCCCTAACGTCCCTACTTTCGGGTAGTTGGCCCTAACGTCTACATACCCTCTAAGTGAGCTGTTTTACATATTTACACCAACTTACATCTACTTGGGAAGTAGAGTATAAACACCACTCTGTGATTCAACATACGCGGACCGCCGCGACATCTGGTGTCTACTTGTAACATTACTACATTGGTTGATTCACGGTAAATCCCACAGGTGTCGCTAGTGTGACGATGTGTCCTGGGAGCTTTCCAACTGGAAGAAGCTGAGAGTATAGAGTTTGTAGATATATAACTCTAAATTCTAAGGGAAATTTGTTATCTAATGGTTTCTAGATTATATAAATGAAATCAGCTTTGGCATATTCATGTTTAAATACATCTGTTCACTCAAGTTTCTTATATCATGGACATTGAATACATGCTTATATCGTGTTGGCATAGAACCCATGTTGAAGTAAACGTTACCTTCTCCGATGTTTCATCGTGTTCCGTATAGTGACAGACGGAACAGGGTGCAGTACAGAAGTTATACTGTATAGGGAGCAGCAGTACCTAATAGTTAGAAGTACTGTATGAGTATATAACGATGGGAGTTAAAACAAGGTTCAGAAATTTAGTTCGTGGAAGCATTGGTTTGTGATACAAACGCTCGCACCATAGCCAAGTTGTTTGTTTGATCGAATCTATGAGATGAGGTAGAGACATGAGGTGAGGTAGATATCTCACCCCTACACATTTGCCGAAGTGAGAGATCTTTTACTTCCCACACCACATAGACATGGTATGAGAAGGATTGGTCATTGATATAGCAGTAAATATACCACTGCTGGGGATGAAGGAGAAAGGTGGCTGTACATCACACCACACAGACATGGTATGCGAAGGACTAGCCTTTGATATAGCAATAAATCTACCACTGCTGGGGGTGAAAGATAAAGGTGGCTATACACCACACCACATAGACATGGTATGCGAAGGACTAGCCTTTGATATAGCACTAAATCTACCCCTGCTGGGGATGAAGGAGAAAGGTGGCTCCAGCCCTGCATCCTATGGCTACCCTCCTCGTTGGGATACAGGGACTGGTACAGTCGATAATAGTGTTAGATTTCTGGCGCTGTTTAGCTCCAGTATTCCCAACAATCTCCATATAGATATCCTGGCTACTGGTCAGGATATCTGCTGGGAGATTGATACCCTCAACCTTTTATCTCAATCAGGTTACAGTCAGGAGCAGGCGAAATTCATTGCTATGACAACACAGGCGGCCAGGGAACTGGAGGAGGGGGAGGAGGGGGAGGAGGAAGTATAGGGTTACAGGGAGTGCCTTGGGGCCATAAACAGGAGATTTGGTTCACAGTGACCAAGTCATTGATACATACTTTAATGAACTTTATTGTGTTTAATCATTTAATGAATGTTCATAATCAAAGACTCAGGCAAGTCTAGGAGTGAAGGAGAAATGTGCTGCAATGGGATCCTGACAACCTTATGATTACGAGTCCAGCACTCTCAACCAGTGACTAACTCCTCACCCCCTCCCTCATATCTACATGTACTTAGCATGTTAGTGATGTTTGAGTTTTCCATTAGCCTCGTAAATACAGAGAACACAATGCAACAAGTGTGGAGCATGTGTGACCGGACCACCAGCTGGTCCAGGCATGTGTCCCTCCACCAGTCTGAGCAGAGGAACCGACCCGAGTGTCAGCCACATCTGTCCCAGACACATAGGAGTTGTGGTAGTATGTGTAGAACCACTTCTCACTCAGGTTTATTGGGGTCGTTATTTACCATCTATAGGGCACATAGCTATGGTGTTATGGAGGCTGTCATCTATGAGTTGTGGTAGTATGTGTAGAGTCACTTCTCACTCAGGTTTATTGGGGTCATTATTTACCATCTATAGGGCACATAGCTATGGTGTTATGGAGGCTGTCATCTATGAGTTGTGGTAGTATGTGGTAGTATGTGTAGAGTCACTTCTCACTCAGGTTTATTGGGGTCATTATTTACCATCTATAGGGCACATAGCTATGGTGTTATGGAGGCTGTCATCTATGAGTTGTGGTAAAATGTGGTAGTATGTGTAGAATTACTTCTCACTCAGGTTTATTGGGGTCATTATTTACCATCTATAGGGCACATAGCTATGGTGTTATGGAGGCTGTCATCTATGAGTTGTGGTAGTATGTGTAGAGTCACTTCTCACTCAGGTTTATTGGGGTCATTATTTACCATCTATAGGGCACATAGCTATGGTGTTATGGAGGATGCCATCTTACCCCAGATGCCAAACAAAACACCAGGTGGCAGGTCCAGTTACCAATTGATTTTATCAAAAAATATAGAGGGGTTTAACCTCGTCTCACGATTATCTATAGATTATCACAGCAGATAACAGTAGTTGTCCCCTGACTACAATGGCGCAATCTTACAATTTCCTGGCTGTGGTGGCGGAACTAGCAATCACTCTGTGCCCTATACCAAGGAGCAGGATAGAGTTTCCATCACAGATGGACAAGTGCAGGACTTGTAAGTGGTCCAGTCGCCGAAGTACAGTGACAGCTAGTTTGGCCCAGATCTTCAATTTCCACATGTTTTATTGTCCAGTTAAAGATATATACGGTAGTAGATAAAATGGCGCCATATAAACATATCCAGTAAAACCCCGCTTCTGGGATATCCGGCTTCTGGGACATACCGCTTAAGAAGACACCCCACTTAGGGGGCCACTTTTCTCGAAACAGAGTGTGCCCCCTTAAACCGGGTTTTACTGTTTATCCTACCCTAATATAGAATCCCATGGGCTTAACATTGAGTTTCCATATGCCACGCTGACTGGCATACGGAGTTTTGTATGCCACTAGTGGCATACATTATTGTTATGATGTAATATTCCAAAAACGAGGAGACGGGGTAGGATAAAATAAAAACCTGATTCGATTTAATCTTGGTCACCGCTCCGGACTTCACTCGGCTTTGCCTCATGAAGTCACTATGCCCAACTCCAGTTGTGGCTTACGGTGGCCAAGACTAAAACTCATCCAGTTTTACGATAATATCACACACGACAATCAGTTATTGGGGGAACCTCATTTTGAAGTGAGTATGCAACATTCTTACTCATATAAAATGTATGATATAAAAAGATGGGCATTCACACACCACCTCACATGGACATCAAACCGGCTCAAACAATAGGTGATCATTTCTCGTGTAACGCATCGGTCATGAATAACGTTACACAGTTCACAAGAGTTAACAAAGACCAGACACTGGCAATAAACATGTCAGAATTCAGGAATCAGACGGACACGCGCTTTGATACCGCTATGTCTGCTGATTTATGTTTGGTTGCCGAACATTTCCCGCGACACATCATTTATAACAGACCCCATGTGACCACAACGTGACCACCACGTGACCACCACGTGAACATCACATGATCACAACGTGAACATCACATGATCACCGCGTGACCATCATGTGACCATCACATGACCACCACATGACCACCACATGACCACCACATGACCACCACATGACCATCACGTGACCACCACATGACCACCACGTGACCACCACGTGACCACCACATGACCACCACATGACCACCACGTGACCATCACGTTACCACCACATGACCCCTGCGTGACCCCTGCGTGACCACCGCGTGGCCCCCGCATGACCATCACGTGACCATCCCGTGACCAATGCATGACACCCACGTGACCACCACGTGACCACCACGTGACCACCACGTGACCATCACATGACCACCACATGACCATCACGTGACCACCACGTGACCATCACGTGACCACCACGTGACCATCACGTGACCATCACATGACCATCACATGACCAATACATGACACCCACGTGACCACCACGTGACCACCACGTGACCATCACATGACCACCATGTGACCATCACGTGACCACCACGTGACCATCACGTGACCATCACGTGACCAATGCGTGACCATCACATAACCAATGCATGACCATCTTGTGACACCCACGTGACCACCACGTGAACATCACCGTCACGTTGCTATCACATCCTGATCACGTGATCAGCTGTCTCACGTACCAGTCACAGGCAGTGTACATGAATAATGAGAACAAATAGCGATTGTCGCTCTAAAAACTGGATGAAGCAGTTTTCATCAATTTTTTTTTTTATGTAGGAAACCAGCGTTCACTTTCCCTTGGCCTAACTGCCAAAGCTCGCCCCACGCTAATACGCCACAAGCGGTGTTCTCTAGCAACAATCAGTTGGGTCGCATCCACTTGTAAACAGCGGTAAATATATAGCGTGGCAGCTCCATGTGTTAACAACTAGTCCTCATCAAGCCAATAACGGGACTTTGACTTGTACCGGGGCTGAGATAATGTAACAGTGCCAACTCTGTGACATTGATAGGGTGCAGAGAACCAGTGTCTTGGTCTTAGAGGTGTGTTCCCGGCTGGGGTAGGGGTAAGACTGAGAGACTGAGGCCAGTCTAGACTAGTTCCCTGTCCCAATCAAATATAGGACAGGTAACGCACAGCGACAGCAGCGTGTGATCGACCTTGAACTTTTCCTGGTGCCTTGCTGATTTGCAGTGGCCATGAAAACCAGCACAATCTCCCTCCCTCATGAGATTCCCCAAATGCCTTATTTCTACTTGTTTTTAGTATAGGATAATCAATAGATAAAAAATGATTTATTAGGTTTCTCTAAAAACTGACAGATTCTGCCGAGCCCCCTAAAGGATAACCGGGGAACCAGCTAAGTACTAGCTGAACACTGTTACCCATGATGCAACAGAAAAATGGCAGGCATTACCCATAATGCACCAAAAAATGGCGGGCGTTACCTGGCCTTATGTGTGATTGAGCACAAAGGCCAGGCTTCCAGGCTAAGGCCAGTCTACCTTCCAGCTAACACTGTATTATCATTAGTCAGTGCTTCCTGTGGTGACGAAATTTCCGACCTACTGGAGCGCGCAGGTGTATCACACCAGGGACCTGTTTCAGTAGTTTCGTGACATTAGGCCTAGACAGACATCAACAGCGGCACCAACAGTGCAAGCAACAGTGGAAAAAGTCTAGCAAATATCAGAGGGTGGGAGCAGCCAATCTTCATCATATTTGGGACGATTATAGATTATATGTATCCCCTACTCGTGTTAAAGTGTCATCGCTTAATTCCTACAGGAAGTGAATAAAATTCCGTGTGTCATCGATTGCAATCTTGTGATCTGTCCGTATGGTGTCACAGACACCGTCTAGACATGTCACGAAACTACTGAAACAGGTCCCAGGTGAGGTTTGAGGGCGACTGTTGTGGAGTGGGTGTTCTGGGGTGAGATGAGTGCTGATCAGTCTTTATTATCCATGGTATACAAAGTACCCCATGAGGATGTATGGGGACTCTTTGTTTATTATCCATCGTATACCAGGTTCCCATTGAGAATGTATGGAGACTCAGTAAACCACTAACCATTGTTTATCATACATTGTATTCAAAGTTCCCATTGAGAATATATGGGGACTCAGTAAACCGCTACCCATTGTTTATCATACATTGTATTCAAAGTTCCCATTGAGAATGTATGGGGACTCAGTAAACCACTAACCATTGTTTATCATACATTTTATCCTACCCCTAATAAAAAACGCCATAGGTTTAACATTGACTCAATGTATTTGACGGAGCGTTGAATAAAGTGTTATTTATGCACCGAGGTGAATAAAAAAAACGGACCAATCAGGGACGAGATAACGAAAGTAGATCCGGCAGCATTGATAACTACTAACATGGATAATTACAAATATTCTCTGTATATCGGTGAGATGGGGTAGGATAAATACGAAACTGAACTCGATTTATCCTTCTCAATGTTTATACCACTCTGGTCAGGTCTGCTACTCACCAAACTCGGCTAACGCCTCGTGTAGTAATACACAACCTGCCCATCGTGGCATAAACATTGACAAGGCTAACTCTCGTTTGGTTTCTACTAGTATTCAAAGTTCCCATTGAGAATATATGGGGACTCAGTAAACCGCTACCCATTGTTTATCATACATTGTATTCAAAGTTCCCATTGAGAATGTATGGGGACTCAGTAAACCGTTACTCATCGTTTATCATCCATCGTATAAAAAGTCCCCCATTGAGAATGTATGGGGACTCAGGAAACCACAACCCATTGTTTATCATACATTGTATTCAAAGTTCCCATTGAGAAAGTATGGGGACTCAGTAAACCATGACCCATCGTTTATTGTCCATGGTATACAAAGTCCCTATTAAGAATGTATGGGGACTAACCACTAACCATTGTTTATGATAGAATAATATGTTATAATATATATATATATATATGGATATTGAAATACTGTTAACTTGACAAGAAAATCTATTTTCGATTCACGTTTATACATCGCTGAGGATATCAAGATGGACTTTCTTATGCAATAAAAGCTGCTGATTAAAAAACCAGAAAACTTTGCACTATGTTGGTGATTGGTGGAGTTGAAGCTATATTTACCAAGCGGCTGGATATATAAGTGTAAGAACCCTGGCGTCCCACTTCCTGACCTGTGGCAGGTGTTCGCTAACCATGCATGCGCGGAATTCACCTGTCTTCCCGACAGCGCATCTTTCATTAACCCCCGCAAAAAAAGGCGGGAAATTTGAAAGTCTGATACGTCATAAGACAGGTGAATACATCAGAGAGCAGAAGACATTTGATACGGTGACTTTCTCTGCGCTAAAAAGGCGGGAATTCTGGTTTAAAGGCATATCGAACGATTTGGCTTGAAAATTAAAACCCATATCAATTTTCCATTCACAGAATATAGCAAATGTATAGTGCTTTACTATATACCCATACTGTATATACTGTAAATACTCTAGTATTTTTCCCCCATAGACTTAATATTTGGAACTCGTATCCAACGCCAATTGAGTAATTGGAAAAAAAAATTCAATGGGGGATTATGTCAAATGTTAGCCCATTAGTCAATGCGAAGGGTGGGATAGATTCAGAAACCTGTTCAAGTTTAGGCTCAGAGTTCGATTCTATCTCATTTGAATCACTACGTAATTCACGCGGCTTTGCCTTGTGAATTACTCCAGAATCTATGGGATACAAGCTCTGACCCTATATATAAGGTCACACTTGACTTATATTTTATTATCCATCGTATACAAAGCCCCCATTGAAAATGTATGGGGACTCAGTAAACCACTACCCATTATATAAAACCTGTCAGATACCAGAACTGTGGTATACGGATTCTAACCTGTAGTATACGGCCTCAAAACCATGGTATACGGGGAAAATAGTCCCTTTTGCTATAGAGCAAAGAGTTCCTATTGTTATACCCTTTGATATGGCAATTGTTGGGTTTGATTTATTTGAAAAGATGGATAATAACAAACGATGGTTTTATGGACAGGCGGCTCTGTAAACCACTCTAGGTTGACGTCGTTATACACTCGCTAGTGCTCGTGTATTACTACGCGTCAACCTCTCGTGGTATACGGCCGTCTGTCCATGAAACCATCGTTTATTGTCTATTTACTGATTTGGCATTAAGATAAATCACAACAAACAGTTTGGATTAATGGTTATCAATATTCAATAATCGCCAGGTGGCGCCACTGTGACTTGTCGGATATGTCTTTCAAGACGAATACCTCAGAAATCAGACGACATTCGATACGCGCGATGTTCTCTGTGCAAAAAAGGCGGGAAATTTGAATTAAGTTCTGATACGTCACAAGACAGCAGCCGACACTCGATACGGGCGACCTTGACTAAAAAAAGACCTTGGAACTCTCCTGTGGAGAAGTAACTAATACACAGTTGAGGTCACAATATGGGAGTAGGGCTGACAACTTTTGACTCTGAGATTTTGCCTAGAGAGGGGCTTAAGCCAAAGAGGGGTACATTGAACTATTCTTTGAAGGTAAAGAAGCCCCCCAGTAGTTTAATCTCTTAATCAAATGCTTGCGCAAATTTACCCTCCACCCTCCCCCAATCCTCCTCACCATGACACATGATTCTTGGGAAGATTTTTTTTTTAATTAATTAAAAAAAAAAATTATTATTATTATTTTTTGAAGTTTTTTTATTTATACTGGAGGTAAACGGTAGGCTTGAAAATAGCCTATTTCCACGTTGCTCCAGGTCAAGGTTTGTTGAATCAGTTAATGAATGTTCACAATCAAAGACTACAGCAAGTCTAGTTGTAGAAGTATGTTTAGATTGGGCCAGCCAGTGAGAGGTTAAGCCTAATTGGAATGATCTAATGAGTTTTCAATTTGTGTTTTTTTCTATCCATTTAGACAGCAAGGGCATCGGCTTTATCCTACCTCTAATAAAAAACGCCATAGGTTTAACATTGACTCAATGTATTTGACATAGCGTTGGATAAAGTGTTATTTATGCACCGAGGTGAATACAAAATCGGACCAATCAGAGACGAGATAACGAAAGTAGATCCGGCAGCATTGACCTACTACTAACATGGATAATTACAAATATTCTCTGTATATCGGTGAGATGGGGTAGGATAAATACGAAACTGAACTCAAGTTAGCCTTGTCAATGTTTATACCACTCTGGTCAGGTCTGCTACTCACTAAACTCGGCTAACGCCTCGTGTAGTAATACACAACCTGCCCATCGTGGCATAAACATTGACAAGGCTAATTCTCATTTGGTTTCTACTAATTACAGTATGATTTGGCCCAACAGTATGGATGAATATTATATGTTATTTCTATGAAATAATAACAGACATTGTAAGGTCACTAAAAAGAAACATTAGTGACCCTTTCCCTACCATTAATAGTTCAGTTTAATGTATAATAAAGAACCAAATCCCTGCGTATAGGAAAGTTCTTTGGGGGAATCGGATATTGCTAGAGTAGGTTACTCTTGACTACAGTAAAACCCTGCATATGGAGACAATCTCCGATCCTAGCAAAGTGTCCCCTTAAGCGAGGTGTTCCCTTAAGCGGGGTTGAAATAAACTAAATAAAGATTTCTGTTCCGAGAAAACTATCACCTTATGCAGGGTGTTCCCTTAAGCTAGGTGTCCCGTAAACGGGGTTTTACTGTAGTTCAAAAGTCCCAGTTGTTTGTTTTTTCATAGGAAACAAAATAATTATATAGAACTGCATTGAGAATCGTATAAATAGACAATACTCCACGAGTTTGGATATGCCTGCATCGTCATCGAGGCGAAGCCGAGTGACGATTATGGCACATCCAAACTCGTGGAGTATTGTCTATTTTACGATTCGAGTGCGGTTCTGGATTTATCTTACCCCTCTCTATGATGTTAGATCGTATCAGAATAAACTGAATAAAGATGTCTGTTCCGAGAAAACTATCACCTTATGCAGGTTGTTCCCTTAAGCTAGGTGTCCCGTAAACGGGGTTTTACTGTAGTTCAAAAGTCCCAGTTGTTTGTTTTTTCATAGAAAACAAAATAAAGTCCAATTTCCTACTCCTCAAAGTTGAAGTTTATAATCAAATTTACTGTCTGGTTTTTTTAAATGATTTTTTTCCACTTCATTATAATCAGAGACTTGAACAAGTCTAGGGGAACACAACATGGTTCTCTGGATAGAAGTCAATATATTCCCATCAAATGGGCCTTGCTTATTGCATGTAAACAAATATGTAGAGAAAATGTTGGCCGTTAGAAAAATGGCGCAATTGGATGAAATTGTTTGTATTTCCTGTCGTTTAATCTTCCCTCCTCGCATATCAAACATAAATCCGTTGCACATTATGTATTTATTATCCATCATATAGAAAGTCCTCAATAAGAATGCATTGGGACTCCCGTTGTGTGAAAACTGACAAATATAATAAACCATGTTATTATGTACCTGTGGTAGTATATCCTACACATACTGCCCGCTCCTACCCATGGCGTATTTATACCCGTACGCCACACTGTGACGTACGGGGTATGTGATCACGTGACCAAGTAAAATTTCGCCATCTTTAGGTATATAATAATACGAAAACAGGCTGAGTGTCTTCGTACGTCAAAATACTTGGTAAAACTGTTGGTCACATACATCCCTCTGCCTACGGCATCGGGATGTATGTGATCAACAGTTTCACCCCATATTTTTGACGTACGAAGACAGTAAGCCAGTTTCCGTATAGTATACGGATTTCAGATTCGTGGTTCACGGACTTTGAAGCCATGGTATGGGAAGAAACCCTCTTTAATCAGATATCTAGTCTATTTGTATCTATTTACAGGGTAGGAAAATAGTCCCAAATGATCATATGATGTGTATGAGTGTAATTTATTCAATACTAGCGGACAATTTGCTCGGAACGGAGGGTGTCCCCTTAAAGGCATATCCTACAAAACATGGTGGTGCCATCTGGTGATTTTCAAATAATGCCAATTATCAAATAATGTCAATTATCACTCAACACTGGTTTCTTGGGGTTCATTATAATTCTAAATGAGTAAATTCAATGTTTTGTCTACTTTATCCAATCGTAATGGGTAAAATAGGCCAATTTACATTTGTTTGATTTACATAGGAAATGCACAGAAAAATAAGGTTTTCTTCCATTCTTTCAAAAACTAGGACGGTGACTTTTGATTCTTAAAACCTAAATAAGTAGTACTATACATGTACTGTATTCTGTAAAAGATTTGGGAAAATGACATGGGTCTTACTATGTGAAAAACAGCTTATTATAATTTCAATATATTATAATATAAAATGATCATAATATCGATATCTAAGTCAATAACTAGCATGGTAGAGATAAGCTCTATAACATTTTGAATTCATTATATTCAATTATCTATCAGGAAAATTACATGGGTTTTAATTTTCAGACCAAATTGTCCGATATTCCCTTAATCGGGGTTTTTACTGTATATATTTTATTATTTCTCCCATTCATATATCCTCATCATCCACAAATGTGATAAATGGTTTTATCCTACCCCTAAAAAAAACGCCATAGGCTTAACATGGGATTTGTTTATGTCACGGGTGTGATATAAAGTGTTGTTTATGCCACTACTTTCTAATACTGAAAAAAATATGGAAACGGGGTAGGATAAAATCTAGACGCCACTAATTGAGTTTGAACCTATTTATGCCACTCATTTTGTTGGCTTCGTAATGTCACTCCTCTTCGACTCGTGAAATTACGGCGCCAACAAAATGCGTGGCATAAATAAACTCAGACTCGAATTCTATTTATTTCTAAAATCACCCTATGGGTGTACTGAGTTAAAAATAATTCCTCTTCATTAAACATTCAGCTGAGAAAAGCCCTGGTTTTAACCGTCTTTTTCGATCTGAAAGCCTCAGGTAGTTAATTGAATGCGGCAGTCCTCACCTCAGACATCTCCTGACTGTAAGTAGGAGGTGTTTCTCGCGTGATTACGTCCAGTCTCAATCCGTATGGACCCCGCGGGTAGACCTCGTAACGGGGAGAGTAACCTTACATCACTGACACCGCCTTTATATGGATACCTGGCGCTCCGCTGTGATTCTAAAGGCCTTTACTATATACCCATGCCATATATATTGTAAATACGCACCGTTTACTATATACCCATGCCGTATAAACTGTAAATACGCACCGTTTACTATATACCCATGCCGTATATACTGTAAATACGTACCGTTTACTATATACCCATGCCGCATATACTGTATATACGTACCGTTTACTATATACCCACGACGTATATACTGTAAATACGCACCGTTTACTATATACCCATGCCGTATATACTGTAAATACGCACCGTTTACTATATACCCACGCCGTATATACTGTAAATACGCACCGTTTACTATATACCCATGCCGTATATACTGTAAATACGCACCGTTTACTATATACCCATGCCGTATATACTGTAGATACGTACCGTTTACTATATACCCATGCCGTATATACTGTAGATACATACCGTTTACTATATACCCACGCCATATATACTGTAAATATGCACCGTTTACTATATACCCATGCCGTATATACTGTAAATACGCACCGTTTACTATATACCTATGCCGTATATACTGTAAATACGCACCGTTTACTATATACCTATGCCGTATATACTGTAAATACGCACCGTTTACGATATACCCATGCTGTATATACTGTAAATACGGACCGTTTACTATATACCCATGCCGTATATACTGTAAATATGCACCGTTTACTATATACCCATGCCATATATACTGTAAATATGCACCGTTTACTATATACCCATGCCGTATATACTGTAAATACGCACCGTTTACTATATACCCATGCCATATATACTGTAAATATGCACCGTCTACTATATACCCATGCCGTATATACTGTAAATATACACCGTTTACTATATACCCATGCCGTATATACTGTAAATATGCACCGTTTACTATATACCGGCATGGGTTTACTATATACCCATGCCGTATATACTGTAAATATGCACCGTTTACTATATACCCATGCCGTATATACTGTAAATATGCACCGTTTACTATATACCCATGCCGTATATACTGTAAATACGCACCGTTTACTATATACCCATGCCGTATATACTGTAAATACGCACCATTTACTATATACCCTTGCCGTATATACTGTAAATATGCACTGTTTACTATATACCGGCATGGGTTTACTATATACCCATGCCGTATATACTGTAAATATGCACCGTTTACTATATACCCATGCCGTATATACTGTAAATACGCACCGTTTACTATATACCCATGCCGTATATACTGTAAATACGCACCGTTTCGCCGTATAACGTAAAAATACTGTACGGACACATGGTCCGCACAGGACTACCTACCCATACACATTTATTAAAATATTGGTTGTGAAACCAAATAAAATTAATGATTTTTTAAAATTTTGGGTATGTACGCATAAATATAGAACGTCCTGACCTAAAACGCCGAGTTCCGTACAAACCGTAAATTAGCATCGAGTTTTGTAGCTTGTACAGCATTGTCAGGACGTTCTATATAATTACTTCACCCCTGGTATTTTTGTCCCATAGGCTTAACATTGGGAACTCGTTCTCTCTGACTCGTAACGCAGAGAGTAACTTACATCACTGACACCCCCTTTATATGGATACCTGCCGCTCCACTGTGATTCTGAAGACCTTTATCTCACCACTGATATTTTTGTCTCATACACTGAACATAGGGAACTCGTTCTCCATGCCCCTATGAGTATAAAGACTATAAAGCCTATAAGACAGCGACCCGACCATTGTGCCCGATCACACCTTTGCCTGACGAATCCGTCGGGTCGGGCAGAATCGGGTCGCTGTACGCACTTCACAGACCCGATTTATTTGGGTCGGGCATTACTTGTCTTGGGACACTTCACCGACTGTTCCCGATTCTGAGCAGGCCGTTTTAATAGCGATGCTACCTATCCCCGAGTCCGATTTACAAGTGCCTTATACAGATTTGTAGGGTAGAGAGAGGCAAAGATAAATCTGAAAACCGTTTCCCGATTTCTTAATTGGGTCTGAAGTTATTAAACTTTGAAGTATTTTCTAGGATTCCACACTAGCGGCCCGTTGCTCACCCCGGCTCGGCTCCCGGCGGCTCTGTTTGATCTCAACCGGGTCGCTGTACAAGGTCATAAAATGGAAAGGTGTGATCGGGAATCATTGCAAAGGGTATAAGACAGCGACATTCATGTTCCCGATTATAATCGGTGATCAGATCGGTGAGAATCTGTGTAAAATGTCGCTGGCTTTAATAAGTCTCTTGAACTCCGGATAAGATTCAGTGTTCCGTACTAAGGGCGAGAAAGAGTTCCAATGAGTGGCACCAGTGTACTCCAGACTTTTAATGTAGGTTTGAAGATTTGGTTGAGACATTTTTAGGAGGGGTGTTTCCCGTTCTGACATCAAGATATTTCATACTTCTAGATCTAAGAAACATAACGTTACCTAAGGTCTTGTTGGAAAGTGGTGCCAAAAAAACAACAAAATCGGAACATAGATGGGTGAGAGATTTTTAATTCTATGTTTATGGTTTCTAAGAAAGAAATTTAGAAATTGATCGGTGTATATTGCGCCCCCCCCCCCCCCCCCCCACCACCACCACCCGAGGTCTTTTATAGATCCTCTATCTCCCCATAGAGACCGTATTTTTACAGCTGGGAATGTGGGCCTAATCCAGAAAAGATGATTACACATATGAGCCAATTATGTCAGTTTACCCCAAAGACCACTAGACACTGGGGAATGTGTGGTATTTAAAAGACTGAAGTCCACTTATCACTATGGGTAAAGCCTAGTTTACACCTACCGATTTTTGACCACCGATTACAGAATCAGACACTGCCGACCGATTATTGCAATTTCCTGATGAAATAACTTTAAGTGTAAACAGCAAAAATTCCAAACCCAAGCAACAATCTTTCAACCCCAAATTTTTTTTAATCTTATACCACCGGCCGATTTTCGAGGCCACTGATGAAATCAGATTGGGCTGATCAAAACGGTGAGAATGCAGATTAGATAAAATACTCCGTCCGCAGATAAATTGTAAGATCAGTGGATGGATAAAACTTTCTTAGTGAACGATCTGAAATATCATTAGACTCCTTTTCAGACCCTTTTCTGTACTTCAAGGGGATCCAGGGACGATGTGGGTCAACTTTATTCAACACTTATGGACGACCTTATGGACGGCTAACACTGTCTTGGGGAACGATCTTAAATGTTATTAAACGGTAACACTTGTATGAGATACAGAAAAGAGTCCTCATTTAAGATCCCATGAGGCTGTTGAATAAACTACGAACAGGAAAAAAGTATCCCAGAATTGTCTTTTGGGAAATAGTGTTGTATTAATAATGTGTTGTAAACAGAAGATATCTTGACAATAAGAGTAATCTAAACCTATTACATGGTGTTGTATACAAATACGTTCATTTAGAAAATATGTTTTCTTTTATCATACAACACTGAATGTAAAAAAACGTCCAAGATGTCGTTTATCGTTGGAGTTATCGTACCGTGAAGACCAGCACTAGAAATGAACGAACTTTATTCAACAGCCCCTAGATCATTAAACAGGCCCCAGCTGTTTAAATCACGAGGTGGAAACGCTGCAATTGAGAAGTCGAGTGATTCTAACTGAGTGACGATTACTGCATTAGTCCTGACGTTCAGCTGTCATCACTGTCACTTATACGTCACAATAGCGACGGATGTGACGTCACAACACATTCCACACATTCCACAGGCCTGCTCACTCTCCAAGCAGATCTTTTGTTCACATGACCATAGCGCCAAATCCCCTGGATATGTGCTGGAAGATGGCGCGTTGACGCTTCCTGCCTGTCCTTCGTCGGTTATGGGAAGGAGGGGGTCAAGGTCGCCAGGTCAAGGTCAGTAGGTCAAGGTCGGTGGCGGGTGACGGAGATCAATCCTGGAGGAGGAAGAGATTGATGAATGTGTCAGTTTTTATAGATGTCCCCTCCAGGAAAGAATTGTTTAGATTCTGCCATTATTTGAGGTTAAATTTGAGACAAGAACTTTGGCTCCATTTGAGCTACAGCATACACATGTGTCAGTTTAATGTTACTCATAAGTGTTACACGTCACAACAGTAACTTTTGGTGAAAGTACCATATAGCATTTATTACCTACCTATTATAAAACGTGTAAATCCTGATAACATCCGCTTGGAGATGCTCCCGCACATAGAGACATAGTGAACCCGACCTAGGCCTGGAGAGTGAAGAGCCACGAGAGTGAGATTCTCGTGCAGTGAAAAACTCGAACCTGTTCTTCTTTTTTGTAGGACTATACTCAGACAACCTTCTTCTCTTATGATTCATTTCGAGCCAATCCGAAATCAAAGTTTAGTACTGTAGTTTTCTAATCTACTTTTCTCATGAGAAACCAACGAGATCTCAACCTTCGCTGGTATCGATCCAAAGAGTTCTGATCGCTGATGATCAGCTCAGACAACTGTGTCATGCAAAATAATAACCACAAGTTTACGATGGTTTCCCGTTCTCCCGCTAGTCTAAAGTTGAAAATGGCAGCTGAGAGAGCGCACCACCTTTAGATAGATTGAGCTGTGACTAACGTGCATAAGTAAGGTCTGCTCTGGTGGCCAGTGTAGGGGGGGGGGGGGGGGTTAGGGGTGACAGCAATTCCGACTCCACGAAGTCGCTAGTACTAGGTAAAGAATTCACCCCAGGGACCCGTTTCAATAGTCTGTAGGACGTCCGTTATTGGGTTTAGTGACACAATAGCGGCACTTCGCGTTGCAATAGTTAAGGGACAACCGTTTGTGGGACATAGGGTAAGAGACAGGCGCAAATAGTGGCTTGTCCCATTTCATAAGACGATGTCCAGTCACTAAAAGGGTCACTATAGTGTCTATAATAGCGAGAGGGTATACCCTCTCGCTTCTATTGTCACAAACGTGTAACTTCTCTTCCCGTAGGAATTAAGCTGTGAAACTTTAACCCCAGTTAGGGACACATACACCTTACTGACATGCAAAATATGAAGGATATCGGTCCATGCAATCCAGAGATATTCACATTTGAATTTTGTCATAGAAATGCTGCTCTGGTGTCCAGTGTAGAATTACCCAAGCGCAGTCACTAATTTATGCGGTGACCTTCACCTTGACACCACTTGTTCCCAGTAGGACATGAGTATGAGAGGTGGGATACCCAACATGTGTTGTCCCAAACTAGGGACACATCCACAATAGTGACAAGACACACCTCCCCTTTAGTGACATGCCTATTGCAACGCGACCAAACTTTTTCTGTTATTCAAGTCACTATTGGCGTCACTAAACATGTCACTAAGTGGTTTAGTGACCCATTCTATTGAAACGGGCCCCTGATCTATACATGTCAGACTGCGCCCAGTCTGGAATGACAAGGCAGGGTTTGGGTGTATGGAGTCAACACCCGGCCCTGTTTGGAGACAGGGCCGGGTATACTGGCTACATTTATACAGTTATTTATGAAGTACATCTTCAAATACTTTACTGTAAGTTACCAAACTGAACAGGCAGCACAAGTCATACAACTTGGAAGTTCCAAGATGGCCGCTACTTCCGGTAGGTCGCCGGTTAATCAGAGTCAACACCCCCACACCTGTACTATTCCTTTGTAGCCATACCGAAAACCCAACTCTGTCCTGTAGTTTTCTGATCTTCTAAAGTCCAATGCACATCTGCTGATTCGGGGTTGAATGACTAGTTCCCAAATTGTATAGTTGTCGGTGAACTTGTCGCAGGCAAATTACATAACCCGTTGGCCACCCAAACGGGAGGTACTCCCAACGGTCCGTTGTCGCCAACTGGATTTAGCAAAATGTTGGTAAACTTTTGGCGAGTGATTTAGGAGCATCGACTGACAATTCGTCTGTGACAAAAGAACATCTGGAGTTGGGCGTTGCACTAATCGTTGGCTAACCCCACATCTACCGACCACGCCAACTCCGTTAGGATGCTTCGCCTGAGACAAAGTACCGTTCCTTTGTCGCTGACAAAGATACATAATTGGTAGATATGCATTGGGCCTTATCCTACCCCTAATAAAAAAACTGTCATTGATTTAATATAGGCATATTTTATGTGGCATGCCATGACATAAAGTAAAATTTATTTACTCGGAAAAAAAAAAGAATTGACCAATCAGAGATCAGGAATTATTCACCTGTATAAATAGTTCCGGCTACAGAGCAGAAATTCTGACAGCTGTCAAACATAGATGGAATCGAGTCGGACTTTCCTAATATCATCAAGTCGTGGAGACAGGGTAGGATAAATATGAAAGCGAACTTGAGTTAGACTTGTCAGTGTCTATTCCACTCTGGTCAGGTCTGTTCCTCACTACCCTCAGCTACCGCTTCGCGTAGTAATACACGACCTTCCGTCGTGGCATAAACACTGACAAGTCTAAGGCCCGGCGTCCACCTACTACGATATGGCACCGATATGGTCTACGATGCACCTCCCGATAAAAAATCAAAATCGCGTCGGAAGGTCACCTAATATCGGGGCAGTTGACCACATTTCTACGATTAGGCACCGAAAAAGCCCTATTAAGATGCATGGTGGATTGGCATGTCTAGACTTTGTCTACGATTTTGCACCTTCCCGATATGTCGCCGCTATTTGCTTTTTGTATCGGTGACATATCGGTAGGTCTAAATTTCTATCGTAGTAGGTGGACGCCAGGCCTAACTCTTGTTCGGTTTCAACTGATTACTCTGACAACTTCCACCTTTCGTTTCAAAGGCACATTTTTCACGCTACATTTCATGAACACCGGTTATTTGTCCAGCATCTGTCAGAGACGTTCTCCCTCCGGAAGTTCAAATGTCGTCTGCTACAGCAGTCCCCACTGCGCAGGTGTCAATCCAGGTCACGTGACCCCAACATCCGGTCCCCAGATGGCAGCACCCGACGTACCTGGAACCCGGACTGCGTTTAGAATGAAGGATGGGAAATATTGGATGGAATTAGATCACTGTCTCCTTCTATCATTCTTCATTCTAAAGGCATATTGGTCAATTTACCTTGAAAATATATAATGTTAATTTCCTGGAAATTAGATATGATGATCTCCAAGTATTGTAGAACACATTGCTGATTTAGATAATGGAGCACTAACGTTGTCTCCCGTACTACTTTTTTCATTGAGAGATCAATATTATCAAAAGAGTATTTCAAAAATTCAAAAAAAACTTTTTTCCATAAAACCATAAGCCGTTGTAACAGTATAAATGCAAATATCCTGCAAAATGATAGTTGGCAGCACTGCTGTCAGGCGTCTGGCAACTGACCAGGGGTCCGTTTAACAATCTGAGAATGTAGCACTCTCCCAGCAGATCTTTCGCGGCACTATCGTTTGCTAATCTCTGCCTCAAGCCAACGCTGGTTCCCTGGGTATCCACAAAAGACACGGGGAACCAGCTAAGATTTCAGATTCAAAACAGTGTAACTGTCAAAAGTTATGAAACTCAAACAACTCATATATTATGAATTGTGAAATATGGGAGTTGTTAAATGAGCTATACAGACATTAAAGCTGTTTCTTTTTCAGCTTTAAACCACTTTATAATGTGAATCCAAGGTGGATTAGACTGCCCCTTTGAGTGGGCAAACCCTGCAACACATGAGGTGCTTTCAACTGAAGAAAGTAATCCCAGAGACTGTGTCTGGTTTGAAATAACAAATAACAGAAATGAGTGTAAATCATTAACCATATAAATATTGTATCTCTATCTACAAGTAGAATGCAAAATACTGCCCAAACCATGACAAATTTAGGATATTTGAAAATCTGGGGGATGGGACAGAATCTGTCCCAAACAGGCAGGTCGGTGCAGAGATACAAGCGGCCGTAGGAAGTAGGGCTCAGAATCTCTGCGTGGAGAGTGAGAATGTAGAAGGGTCGTAGGCCGGGGGAGGGTAGGTTGAATAAACTACGAACAACGAAAAAGGAATCTTAGACGCATGATGTCTGTACAATATGAGAGCAAAAAGACAACAAAGTAGTGTTTAATGAAGAATCGTGCAGGTGTCCCATATCGTCCATATGGTCTTAATTCGCTGAAAACGCTGATAATTGCTGGAATATTACTAAACGAAAACTTTTGTACTAAGTCTCCTTGTACTTCCAAAGGCAAAAGACCCCAGGTGTCAGGTATAAATGCCTCAATGATTATCAGGTATCTTCTCCTGGAGCACCACCGACCAATACAACCCTTCCCGATAGTATCAGTGCATTTGACATCAGCAGGGAGCTGTTTCAAAACGTGGGTTAAGTCTATGGTTTTGAAACAGGTCCCAGGTTAAACTGGGCCTTATGGGTCTGACGTTGAGATTAAGTTAAGTGACACAAACTGACAATATCCACAGATAATACTCGAGTTGTAGGCTAGGACTGTCATAGCGAGCTAAAGAAGAAACCAATAAGTTTTGGTCAAAGTCATCGTTCTCCACGAGTTTGATGCGGTGTGATATGAACGAGGTGACAGCTGAGTAAATATCACTTAGCATTCAAACGAGTTGAAGAACAACGACTTTGACCAAAACAAGTTGTTTTCAGTTTTGATCTCACCCCTTTACACACTAAAAGAATGGATGTAGACACACAGGATATAGACCATGGAGAACGGACTACAATACTCATAGATGCATGGAGAATGAATTCCCAAATGTTAAGCCTACGGAACAAAAATGACAGGGGTGAGATAAAAGTTTGAATGCGATGAAACGATGACCTCGCACAACGTCTCCTTGTATCCTGTATTTGCATAGCCATAAGTTATACGGCATATAGCCTATGAGCCATGGGGGCTGCCATGATGCCCCCCCCCCCCCCCCCGAGTATGTATTCTTCACTAATGGAGGTGAAAAAGTAGGTGTTCTTCACTAATGGAGGTGCAAAAGAAGTGAGTGATAATTGGGAAGTGTCACAACTCTAGCCTTGCTCACATATGTATATAAAGTGTTCCATGTGAAAAACATCATTTCCTGGGTTTAATCATTACCTCATCCTGCTCTGGGATGGGTGTGGAGAGTCAAGGGAACCACGGTAAAACATTGAAAGGCAGTTGAATTTTGTAAGAAAAAAGAGCCAGAATTCAGGTTTTGTCCCCCCAAGGGGCCTGCCATACTGCTCGCCGCCTAGTGGCTGCTTTATGAACTAACAATGGCTCTGTTCTCTATAGGGTGTGACACTGATATAAATGAAGACGACACAAACTGGCAACATCTTCAGATAACAGTGGAGGTGTAGGTGTATAAAGGTCAGGACTGACCAGTGGTCAGTTTGAGGCCTGGATAACAATACAGGGGGAGGTCGGGCATGACGGGGGCACACAGAGGGGGGTAGAAGCCGTCATCACCTGAACGTACCCCGCCCATCTCCACCTGAACTGACCATCATACCCCTCCCCCTACTGACCATCCCGCCCCTCCTCCCACTGTCCACCTGAACGGACCATCATACCCCTCCCCCACTGTCCACCGCGATGACCACCCCGCCCCTCCCCCTACTGTCCACCTGAACTGACCATCTTAATGTGCAGTGAAGCATGCCCACAGCTCCACCCCACTCACCCTAGACGTGCTCAGGTCTTTGATTTTTTTTTTTTTTTTTTTGTAAGAAGAAATTTTATTATATACCTATGGCCGTATGAACCACACATACTGCCCCCTGCTACCCATGAAGTATGTATAGCCGTACGTCACACTGTGACGTACGGGGTATGTGATCACGTGACTAGCTATAAATTCGCTATTTTTAGGTATATAATAATACGAAAACGGGCTGACTGTCTTTGTACGTCAAAATACTTTGTAAAATTATCAATCAGATACATCCCTCTGCCTTCGGCATCGGGATGTATCTGATCAATAATTTCACCGCATATATTTGACGTACGAAGACAGTAAGCCAGTTTCCGTATAATACTATTTTTCAGATAATGATTTATCCTAACACCTGGCAGGCCAGTCTAGGGAGGTGTGAGGTAGTTGGGGGCTTAGACATAGAATACTTAGCAGAAACTGAACGAGAGTTATTAATTTGAGTGTTTATCCTACCCCTAATTAAAATCCCATAGGCTTAACATTGGGTTTCCGTATGCCACGCTGACTGGCATACTGAGTTATCACGTAATATTGTTATCACGTAATTTTCCAAAATCGAGGAGATAGGGTAGGATAAAATCAAAACCTGATTCGTTTTAATCTTGGCCACCGCATTCCACTCCTGAAGTTTTGGCTCCGGACTCCACTCGGCTTCGCCTCATGAAGTCACTTTGCCAAACTCCAGTCGTGGAATACTGTGGACAAGATTAAACCTCATCCAGTTTTACGATATTATCGCACGACGCTCAGGTCTCGTTACTGCGCGAGGCGTCAGCTAAACACAGTGAGTAGTCGACTTGACCGGAGTGCGATAAACACTCACACTACTAACTCGAGTTCAGTATTCAACCCACCCCGTCTCCACGACTTAAGATTAATAATCAGCCACTTTAGTTCCTCCAATTTCCTCAAACCGATCTCCTAAGTAAGGCCAAAGGTTGTCCACAATTCATAGACCGCATTAGTGTGACGTCGCTAACATTCTGGCCACTGATTGGTCAGTTCTTGTATTACTCTCGTACAATAGATATACACAATAATGACTGGTTTTGTTTACGAGTGGCCGTAATCTCTGAATAGTTGACGCGTAGTAATATCCAAGCGATTAGCGAGGATATTACGTCGTCAATGGGGACTTCAATGGGGACTTTGTATACCATGGATAATAAACAATGGCTCGTTGTTTACTGAGTCCACGTACATTTCCAATGGGGTCGTTGTATACCATGAATAATAAACTATGGGTGGTGGTTTACTGAGTCCCCGTACATTTCCAATGAAGTCTTTGTATACGATGGATAATAAATAATGGGTAGCGGGTAGTAGTCCCCATACATTCTCAATTGGGACTTTGTATACTATGGACAATAAACAATGGTTCGTGGTTTACTGAGTCCCCATACATTTTCAATTGGGTCTTTGTATACCATGGATAATAAACAATGGTTCGTGGTTTACTGAGTCCCCATACATTTTCAATTGGGTCTTTGTATACCATGGATAATAAACAATGGTTCGTGGTTTACTGAGTCCCCATACATTTTCAATTGGGTCTTTGTATACGATGGATAATAAATAATGGGTAGTGGGTAGTAGTCCCCATACATTCTCAATTGGGACTTTGTATACTATGGATAATAAATAATGGGTCATGGTTTACTGAGTCCCCATACATTTTCAATTGGGTCTTTGTATACCATGGATAATAAACAATGGGTGGTGGTTTACTGAGTCCCCGTACATTTTCAATGGGGTCTTTGTATACCATGGATAATAAACAATGGTTCGTGGTTTACTGAGTCCCCGTACATTTTCAATTGGGTCTTTGTATACCATGGATAATAAACAATGGTTCGTGGTTTACTGAGTCCCCGTACATTTTCAATTGGGGCTTTGTATACCATGGACAATAAACAATGGGTCATGGTTTACCGAGTCCCCTTACATTTTCAATTGGGTCTTTGTATACCATGGATGATAAACAATGGTTTGTGGTTTACTGAGTCCCCATACATTTTCAATTGGGTCTTTGTATACCATGGATAATAAAGGGACTGAATCCAGTCTACACTGGCCTCAGCCTGCTATCCCTGGTCGACCACCATCATTAGACCTCTTTACCTATCAGTCATGGGTGGTTTGTAGGATTGGGCGGATGTGAGAGTTTGTGTATCATTCAAAGATGGCTAGTAAAGCGAAAACCTAGTCTCATTATGGGAATACAGTAGACTTGCCTAAGTCTTTAATTATGGACATTATTAATACATAAAACTACTTTGCAACATGTGGACTTCTCCTAACGCCCGATCAGCCCAGGAATATAACCCAGCGAAGAGGCTGGCATAGTATGCAGGGACTGGAGCCAATCTAGGTATACAGTAGAACCCTAATAAGGAGACACCCCGCGTTAACCTACACTTTTCCTCAGAATGGCTCCCTCTATTAGATGCTAGATGTCACCCAGGTTAAATGTCACCCTCCAAGCTGAACGCTTGAGCTCAGAATATTTCCCTATATTAGATGTGTATTTAATATTTTTGTTGTATCTGAAAAACTCATTGTATAATTTATGAGAGATGCAATAAACTTAATTCTAAAAAACCTGTGTAGGGAAGCCACCCCGTGTAAGGGAATACCTTTGCTCAGAACGGAGTTTTCTCTCACGCGGGGTTCTACCGTAAATAGATTGTTTGGTCTGCCTTGTGAGAAATCGGCAATAGGCATTGGTCAGTGATACGTCAAGAGAAGATCCTCATCCTACATACGTAAGACAGAGAGAGACAGAGAGAAGGAGGGGGACAGAAAGCCAGAGAGCGCCAACGAGGAGAAGAAGAGCGACACACAGAGAGAAAAACAGACACACATAGAGCGACAAAGAGGCAAATAGAAAAAGAGAGACAGAGAAAGACAAAGAGAGGAACAGAGAAAGACACAGACACACATAGAGCGACAGAGAGAGACACAGAGAGAGACACAGAGAAAGACAAAGAGAGGAACAGAGAAAGACACAGACACACACATAGAACGACAGAGAGAGACGCAGAGAGAGAGACAGAGAAAGACAAAGAGAGGAACAGAGAAAGACACAGACACACACATAGAGCGACAAAGAGAGACACAGAGAGAGAAAGACAAAGAGAGTAACAGAGAAAGACACAGACACACACATAGAGCGACAGAGAGAGACACAGAGAGAGACAGACAAAGAGAGGAACAGAGAAAGACACAGACACACATAGAGCGACAGAGAGAGACACAGAGAGAGACAGAGAAAGACAAAGAGAGGAACAGAGAAAGACACAGACACACACATAGAGCGACAGAGAGAGACACAGAGAGAGACAGAGAAAGACAAAGAGAGTAACAGAGAAAGACACAGACACACACATAGAGCGACAGAGAGAGACACAGAGAGAGACAGACAAAGAGAAGAACAGAGAAAGACACAGACACACATAGAGCGACAGAGAGAGACACAGAGAGAGACAGAGAAAGACAAAGAGAGGAACAGAGAAAGACACAGACACACACATAGAGCGACAGAGAGAGACACAGAGAGAGACAGAGAAAGACAAAGAGAGGAACAGAGAAAGACACAGACACACATAGAGCGACAGAGAGAGACACAGAGAGAGAGACAGAGAAAGACAAAGAGAGGAACAGAGAAAGACACAGACACACACATAGAGCGACAGAGAGAGACACAGAGAGAGACAGACAAAGAGAGGAACAGAGAAAGACACAGACATACATAGAGCGACAGAGAGAGACGCAGAGAGAGACAGATAAAGACAAAGAGAGGAACAGAGAAAGACACAGACACACATAGAGCGACAGAGAGAGACGCAGAGAGAGACAGATAAAGACAAAGAGAGGAACAGAGAAAGACACAGACACACACATAGAGCGACAGAGAGAGACAGAGAGAGAGACAGAGACAGAGAGCAAAAGACAGAGAAAGACAGAGAGCAGCATAGAGAAGAGTGACACACAGACACAGGGAGACACACAGACACACATAGAGAGACGCAGAGACAGAGGAAGACAGAGAGACAGAGACAGATAGAGGCAGAGAGACAGACAGAGAGAGGGAGAGAGAGAGACAGAGAGACTGAGGAAGACAGAGAGAGACAGAGACAGATAGAGGCAGAGAGACAGACAGAGAGAGGGAGAGAGAGAGACAGAGAGACTGAGGAAGACAGAGAGAGACAGAAACAGAGAGAGGCAGAGAGACAGACACAGAGAGGGAGAGAGAGAGACAGAGAGACAGAGACAGAGAGACAGAGAGAGACAGAGAGAGGGAGAGAGACAGACACAGAGAGGGAGAGAGACAGACACAGAGAGGGAGAGAGACAGACAGAGAAAGACAGAGAGACAGAGACAGAGAGAGACAGGGAGAGAGACAAAGAGAGAGGGACAGAGGGAGATAGAGAGGGAGAGAGAGAGAGACAGAAAGAGACACAGAGAGAGCGACACAAACACAGACACATGGCGAGAGAGAGACAGAGAGAGAGAATCAGAGAAGGAGAGACAGAGACAGAGAACACAGAGAGACAGAGAGAAAGAGACAGAGAGCGATAGAGACAGAGAGAGACACACACACACAGAAGGAAAGAGACAGAGAGAGAACCCGAGAGAGACAAAATGAGAGGGATAGAGACAGACAGGGATGATGGTAATAAATGTACTGAATTTGGAAGCATTATCTGGGAAGTAATCATCACTATAACACTAGGTGATACACCTCGCCTGTACGCTGATTATGGGACGTATATAGATACCCACGTACCTAGCACGTGGGTTGTGTACGTGTGCCTACCACGTGGGTAGTGAGCGTGCAGGTAGATGTCCTATCTGTAGATCACACACACACACCTCACACCTACCTGTGACCTCACACCTCCCTGTGACCTCACACCTGACCCTGATTACACCTGACAAGGCGGCGAACATCAAAGACGAGGCACACCTGAGAGACCAGACCACCATTTACTGGTCAGCCCCGGGCCGTTTGTGGATAATTCACAGAAAATAACTCAGTGTGAGAAATCCGGGCGGAGACTGGCGCCGTCTGAGTAAAAATGAACGAGATTTTGTGATGTGGCTTTAGATATCAGCAGGAGGTGTTTTTAAAAGTAAGACCGATAAAAGGAGTGATCGCATTATGGGCTTTGTTGTATTCTCGTTACCTAAAGTGATTTATGGAGGACGGTCTTACAAGATGAACATGAAGTAAGATCTCGATGAGAAGGCCTCAAGTTCTACCTTCTGTAAGGTCCGTTGCTGCATGGGTTCGATCCTTCGTAACGAAATGTTAATATACCCCAGTCACACTGGCGTATAATTTTGGCCTTTCTTCTACATATTTGAATTGGTGGGGACCACGTATTAGCTACGGATTTGGAACGTATTTGTTTGCTTTTCTTTAATGCCCCAGTCACACTGGCGTAAAAAAACTTCTGACTTTCCTATACTCATCTCCGCGTTTTGCGGCATTTTACAACGTATTTGTAGACTTCAAAATGCGTAGAAGAACGTAGAAGTGCGTACATGGAAAAACGCCGTTTTTACGCCAGTGTGACTGGGGCATAATGAAGGAAAAGGTTGGTAAATGATACCAGCTGTAAACGATTTCATGGAAACTTGAGCAACCCATCTAATAAAACGCAGTGATACGTGGTCACTGTCGCCTGAGGTTAGTCCTAATCGTAATCGTTCAGCCAGTATCGTTCTTAGTTTTAAAACCACCTCCCTGGGAGGTTTTTATGCGGTTGTAGGGTAAGTCTTTTGGCATTTTCTATTTGCTGATATATGGCACTTATATTATCCATGCATGTTATTTGCAAAAATCAATAGAATTTAGAAATCAACCAGCATTTGACTTCATAAAGATTCATAAAGTATATAGGGACATGAGGTGGGGTACCACATCCAGGATATAGCTGGATTCAGGTTGCTATCTCAGCTACACTGAAATTTAATATATGTGCATACAATACATCCTCACTAATAAATTGATACCAAAATTCTTACATAGAACTGCATCGAGAATCGTATAAATAGTCAATACTCCACGAGTTTGGCTGGGCCGCAATCGTCATTGAGGCGAAGCCGAGTGACGATTTTGGCACAGCCAAACGAGTGAAGTATTGTCTATTTTACAATTCAAGTGCAGTTCTGGATTTATCTTACCCCTTTCTATGACATTAAATATCATCACAACTTCAGAATAATCAGAATATGCTTAGCAAATTCACTACGTCACGGCCGTGGCGTAGTATTGTAACGTTACCAGGGTGATCGTTGAGTACATTTTTCTAATGTTATTCCTATAGCTAAACTTGTACCAGGGGTGAGATAAAGTCAGTGGCACCACCGACAGACTTTCATGGGGACTCTCCGCCATTTTCGTCGGCCACTGGAAACGGGTTTATAGAGTACTGATTGGCTAGACTGACTGGTGTATAATAAAAACACTTACTGGTGATGATGGGTCTCAGCACTAGTGATAACAATAATTCTGTCACCTTATAAACCTCCGTAATAAATTTCCTTTGGCCGACAAAAACGGTTGAGATCTATTGAGGTACCCTAAAAGCCCGTATCCACTGGCTGACGAAAGCGGCATAGATTTTTTGAGTTTCCCTAAAAGTATGTCGATGGTGCACCAGATTGTGTGTCGGTATCAATAAATCAGTGGGGGTGCAGTGTATAGGCCCGTTTCCATTGCCCGATTTCCCGTCACCGATCTACAGTCGGGAGCCACCGACGGACTTTTGGCACTGCTGACCCAAAATCGGTCAATGGAAACGATGCAACTCGTGAAATGACCCACGACTTTTTCTGCTTATATTATGCAATGTGGCACCATCCACCACTGAGTGAAAGCTTGGTCACTGAGTGGAATTTACTATCCTCACCGATATTTCTATACCGACGCAGTCACTGGCACCACTAGGCCCGTTTCCATTGGGCGATCTCCCGTCACCGATCTACAGTCGGGAGCCACCGACGGACTTTTGGCACTGCTGACCCAAAATTGGTCAATTGAAACGATCCAGCTCGTAAAACGACCCATGACTTTTTTCTGTTTAGATTATGCAATGTGGCACCACCCACCACTGAGTGAAAGCTTGGTCACTGAGGGAGATCTACTACCCATAGCGATTAGTCTATAACGACGCATACCTGACGGACGCTGACAGCGGCTCTGTAAACCACTCATAGTTGACGCTCGTGTATTACTAGGTATCTACACGTGGGGTTACCATGGTGACGGACACTGACAGGCGGCTCTGTAAACCACTCAAAGTTGACGCTCGTGTATTACTAGGTATCTACACGTGGGGTTACCATGGTGACGGACACTGACAGCGGCTCTGTAAACCACTCTTAGTTGACGCTCGTGTATTACTAGGTATCTACGTGTGGGGTTACCATGGTGACGGACGCTGACAGCGGCTCTGTAAACCACTCATAGTTGACGCTCGTGTATTACTAGGTATCTACACGTGGGGTTACCATGGTGACGTGCACTGACAGCGGCTCTGTAAACCACTCATAGTTGACGCTCGTGTATTACTAGGTATCTACACGTGGGGTTACCATGGTGACGTGCACTGACAGCGGCTCTGTAAACCACTCATAGTTGACGCTCATGTATTACTAGGTATCTACACGTGGGGTTACCATGGTGACGGACACTGACAGCGGCTCTGTAAACCACTCATAGTTGACGCTCATGTATTACTAGGTATCTACACGTGGGGTTACCATGGTGACGGACACTGACAGCGGCTCTGTAAACCACTCATAGTTGACGCTCGTGTATTACTAGGTATCTACACGTGGGGTTACCATGGTGACGGACGCTGACAGCGGCTCTGTAAACCACTCATAGTTGACGCTCGTGTATTACTATCTACGCGTGGGGTTACCATGGTGACAGACACTGACAGCGGCTCTGTAACCCACTCATAGTTGACGCTCATGTATTACTAGGTATCTACACGTGGGGTTACCATGGTGACGGACACTGACAGCGGCTCTGTAAACCACTCATAGTTGACGCTCGTGTATTACGAGGTATCTACGTGTGGGGTTACCATGGTGACGGACACTGACAGCGGCTCTGTAAACCACTCATAGTTGACGCTCGTGTATTACTAGGTATCTACACGTGGGGTTACCATGGTGACGGACACTGACAGCGGCTCTGTAAACCACTCATAGTTGACGCTCGTGTATTACTATCTACGCGTGGGGTCACTATGGTGACGGACGCTGGCAGCACGCCCTTACAGGTGCCACCAGAGGGCGTGGTGGGGTCACTGCGGACACCCGCCGCCAGGGGGACAGGGGGGCAGTTTGAGAGAGGTGGTTGATGAGTGGTGTCTGACAGGCGCTTCATCCTACCCTACTGTTAGAGGTGACCTCTCTACTTAACAAGGTGTCCACTAGACTGGCTCCAGTCCCTGCATCCTATGGCTACCCTCCTCTCTGGGATACTGGCTCCAGTCCCTGCATCCTATGTCTACCCCCCTCGCTGGGATACAGAGATACTGGCTCCAGTCCCTGCATCCGATGGCTACCCTCCTCGCTGGGATACAGGACTGGCTCCAGTCCCTGCATCCTATGGCTACCCTCCTTGCTGGGATACAGGACTGGCTCCAGTCCCTGCATCCTATGGCTACCCTCCTCTCTGGGATACTATCGTAAAACTGGATGAGGAGGTTTAATCTTGGCCACCGTATTCCACGACTGGAGTTTGGCAAAGTGACTTCATGAGGCGAAGCCGAGTGAAGTCCGGAGCCGAAACTTCAGGAGTGGCATACGGAAACCCAAAGTTAAGCCTATGGGATTTTATATTAGGGGTAGGATAAAGGACTGGCTCCAGTCCCTGCATCCTATGGCTACCCTCCTCTCTGGGATACAGGACTGGCTCCAGTCCCTGCATCCTATGGCTACCCTCCTCGCTGGGATACAGGACTGACTCCAGTCCCTGCATCCTATGGCTACCCTCCTCTCTGGGATACAGGACTGGCTCCAGTCCCTGCATCCTATGGCTACCCTCCTCGCTGGGATACAGGACTGGCGCCAGTCCCTGCACCCTATGGCTACCCTCCTCGCTGGGATACTGGACTGGCTCCAGTCCCTGCATACTATGGCTAAATCCTCGCTGGGATAGAGGACTTGCTCCAGTCCCTGCATACTATGGCTACCCTCCCCACTGGGAGTCACAGTCAGGATCAGGCGAAATATATTGCTATAACAACACAGGGAACAGCCAGGGAACTGGAGGAGGGGAGGGGGGAGGGGTAGGAGGAAGTATAGGGTTACAGGGAGTGGCTTGGGGCCATCAACAGGAAATTTGGATCATATTGGATAAGTCTTTGATTCATGGACCAGTCAGAGAAGGAGACATACTTTAATGAACTTTATTCTTATTGTATTTAATCATTTAATGAATGTTCATAATCAAAGACTTGAGCAAGTCTAGGCACCCCACGGTGGCAGACGGCTGCCGACGGTGGCCGAAAGCACCAATCACACCCGGTTATGGTGTTACATTACACCGATGGTACCGGAATAGTAAATCAGACACTGTCAGAATCATACGTCGGCTGAGAATTCGCCTTTAAGGGTGGTACGGGACAGTTGGTCAGGTTTCTACGATATATGGAACGGCCCTTAGGGGTCATCCATAAAGTACATACGCAGAAATTCCTAAATTTTTTACCCCTCCACCCCCCCCCCCTGCCGATTTTGTACGCAATAGAACAAAGAAGGAGCATACGCAAAATTTCCGAAATGTTTTACCCCCCCCCCCACCCCCCACCCCCCTCAGTGCATACGTACTTTATGGATGGCCCCTTAACAGGGTGTCTACCTACTACGACTCCTTCTCATTTGGGCATAGGGAGAGTGTCGGAGAGATTCCCGATGAAAAAGGACATCGCGTCGAAAAAATACACAACTATAAAGATAAAAAAGGTCCATTGTAGCGTCTCTACAATTCTCAAACATGTTTAAAAATAATGAGATATAAAGTGTGGTGGAGGGGGTTTGGCAGAAGACTTGCCTAAGTCTTTGATTATGTACAGTAGAACCCCACGTAAGCGGACACCCTCGGTTCCGGGTCAAAGTGTTCGCTTATGCGGGGTGTCCGCTTACATGGGGTTCAGATAAACAGCTAATAGAAGGATCCGTTCCGAGCAAAGGTGTCCGTTAACGCGGGGTGAACCCTTTAAGGGTTGGTAACTGTGGCTGGGCTACTGCTGTAAGTACGGGTGTTGGTGGCAGTTTATATTGCTAGAGGACAGGCACTTAAAAAATCAAAACTTAAAATTCTATTTTGTAACCACGTTATAAGATCATAAATATTTTGTTCCTTTTGAATAGAAATACTGAATATCATATTATTTCTACATTTTGTGAAGATTTCATGAATATTGCTGTATTATTTCTTTGTTAAAACAGTTTTGTAAATATTGGAACAATGATGCCTCCAGGCATCATGCGTCTTTAGTGCGGTGATGTCTCCAGGCATCATGTATCCTTAAAGGGTTAAACATTTAATAGAGGAATCCGTTCCGAGCAAAGGTGTCCGTTAACGCGGGGTTCTGCATACGTAGGGTGTTTGTATGTGGGGTGCTACTGTACTTCATTTTTAAAGCCCATAAGACAGCGACATTTTCCACAGATTCTCACCGATCCGATCACCGATTATAATCGGGAACAAGAATGTCGCTGTCTTATGCCCTTTGCTGATCACACATCTCCACTTTATGACCTTGTACACTGACCCAATTGAGATCAAAGAGAGCCACGGGGAGCCGAGCCGGGGTGAGCCACAGGCCGCTGGTGTGGACTCATAGAAAATAATTCAAAGTTTCATAACTTTGGATCCAATTAAGATATTCGGAAACAGAAATCAGATTCATTATCACCTCTGTCTCCCCTACAAACCGGTATAAGGCACTTGTAAATCGGACCAGAGGATAGGTAGCATCGATGTGCAAATGGCCTTCACAGAATCGGGAACAGTCGGTGAAGTGCGTACAGCGACACGATTATGGTCGGGCATTACCCCCACGCTAGTAAGTGCGAACAGCGACCCGATTCTGACCGACCCGACGGATTCGTCAGGCAAAGGTGTGATCGGCACAATGGTCGGGTCGCTGTCTTATAGGCTTAAGAATGAAAACTTTACAACATGTGGACTTCCCCACGCCTGCCAGACCTAGGAATCACTCTCGCATGGCCTCCTGGGAACTTTTTGATGTTTGGAGAGAGGGCGTGACCGTCGTTGAGCAGAGTACGGGAAGGCATGTGAGGTCAGCAAGTCTCACTGAACCCAGTACCTCAGGAATAGACTTGAGTACGTCTTTGATTATAAACATTCAGTAAACATTACACCTAAATCAGAGTATGGGGAAGGCATGTGAGGTCAGCAAGTCTCACTGAACCCAGTACCTCAGGAATAGACTTGAGTAAGTCTTTGATTATAAACAATCTGTAAATATTACAACTAAATCAGAGTATGGGGAAGGCATGTGAGGTCAGCAAGTCTCACTGAACCCAGTACCTCAGCACTAGACTTGAGTAAGTCTTTGATTATAAACAATCTGTAAATATTACAACTAAATCAGAGTATGGGGAAGGCATGTTAGGTCAGTAAGACTCACTGAACCCAGTACCTCAGGAATAGACTTGAGTACGTCTTTGATTATAAACATTCAGTAAATAATAAAACTAAATCAGAGTACGGGAAGGCATGTGAGGGCAGTCCCAGTACCTCAGGAATAGACTTGAGCAAGTCTTTGATTATAAACATTCAGTAAATATTACAACTAAATCAGAGTACGGGAAGGCATGTTAGGTCAGTCCCAGTACCTCAGCACTAGACTTGAGCAAGTCTTTTATTATAAACATTCAGTAAATATTACAACTAAATCAGAGTATAAATCAGGATGAAATATACGCACAATATTGAATTGTAGTAATATCCGAGCGCATGCGAGGATATTGCGCAGATTCAACTCTGTGGAGCATATATCCGCTTTTATCTGAAACCAGTCTATATTGTATTTATTATCCACCTTTTCCTGACAGGTGGCGTACCGATATTAGTTCATTTAGGTCTGCACTATGTTTCGTAGGCACTATTCGTAGCGAGTGTATTACGACGTCAACCTCGAGTGGTTTACAGAGCCGCCTATTCACATAATCATCGTTTGTTGTATTTATTATCCATCAGTTCGAATAAATTAAACCCAGTAATTGCCATATTAAAGGGTATAGCAATAGGGACTATTTCTTTGCTCTATAGCACAAAGGGACTATTTTTCCCGTATACCATGGTTTTGAGGCCGTATACCACAGGTTTGAATCCGTATACCACAGTTATGGTATCTGGCAGGTTTTATACAATGGGTGGTGGTTTACTGAGTCCCCATACATTTTCAATGGGGACTTTGTATACGATGGATAATAAAAGTCTTTGATTCATGGGCCAGACTTATTCTGATTGTGTTTAATCATTTAATGAATGTTCTTTTTTTTCTTTTTTTTAAAGGCTTTTTATTACTTCGATTCGTACAAATCGCTCTTCCAGTAACAGCATAATCAAAGACTTGAGCAAGTCTATGGTTTTAACTGCTACCATCTGAAGGTGTATAATCGGAGCGCCGTGTCTCTGGAGGAAGCCACATGTTCTGTGCTGTTTGTTTTCATTGTGTAGGACCTTGACTTGAATTGATACTGAATACATCTGTTTCGTAGACGTCATCACTGAAAATCGTTTGCTATGTATGTAAATGAAGCCTCATGTCTCCAAAAAGAAAAGAAAGTTAGGATAAGCCTTCCCCTGACTAGCCCTGGGACCTGTTTCAGAAGTCTCGTGACATTAGGCCTAGACAGACATCAACAGCGGCACCAACAGTGCAAGCAACAGCGGAAAAAGACTAGCAAATATCAGAAAATCGGAGTGACCAATCTTCTTCATATTTGGAAAGATTATAGGTTATATGTATCTCCTACTCATGTTAAAGTGTCATTGTTTAATTGGGTGAAACTCCGCGTGTCATCGATTGCAATCTTATGATCTGTCCGAATGCTGTCACAGACGCCATCTAGACATGTCACAAAACTACTGAAACAGGGCCCAGATGTAACCCAGCGGGTTTAATTCAGCCTATAAGACAGCGACACGACCATTGTGCCCGATCACACCTTTCCCCGACGAATCCGTCGGGTCGGTCAGAATCGGGTCGCAGTACGCACTCCACAGACCCGATTTTAATCGGGTCGGGCATTACTTGTCATGGGGTAATGACCGACTGTGCCCGACTTTAATCTTGTCGCTGTACGCACTTCACCGACTGTTCCCGATTCTGAGAAGGCCGTTTGAACAGCGATGCTACCTATCCCCCTGTCCGATTTACAAGTGTCTTATATCGATTTGTAGGGGAGACAGAGGCGATGATAAATCTGAAAAACGTTTCCCGATATCTTAATTGGATCCCAAGTCATTAAACTTTGAATTATTTTCTATGAACCCACACCAGCGGGTGGCTCACGCCGGCTCAGCTCCCGGCAGCTCTCTTTGATCTCAAACGGGTCGCAGTACAAGGTCATAAAGTGGAGAGGTGTGATCGGCAAGCGTCCTCCAGGGGTTTAAGACAGCGACATTCTTGTTCCCGATTATAATCGGTGATCGGATCGGTGAGAATGTCGCTGTCTTGTGGGCTTAAGGTGGGTTTTGACGTTGAAGGATGGCGGTGGCGGTAGGCAGGCAGGGAGAGGTGGGGAGGACACAGTGACTGAGGCCAGTCCAGGGTGGGTTAGGTCAACGAGTATAGAATAAGGTGGAGGGTAGACTGGCTCCAGTCCCTGTCTCCTATACCAATGTCTCTTATATCAATATCCCCCATCCGTCCTCGCCGGGATACAGGTGCCAGTTGTCTCTGAATATCTAAAATCGGTTGACTTCACAGTCTAAGGTCCGGCGTCCACCTACTACGATAGAAATTTAGACCTACCGATATGACTCCGATACAAAAAGTTAATAACGGAGCCATATCGTAGTAGGCGGACGCCGGGCCTAAAGGTCAGTCTCATAACAAGTAAGTCCCTTCTCCTGGGGGTTAGAGGAGGGGGAGTTGGTGGTGGTGGTGGGGGTAGGGGGGGGGAGGAGGGTAGGGAAAGTGTAAGGTCAGGAGGAGAAACTTACAGGAGGTTTTGTGCCTCTCGGACAAGTCTTTGATTCCTGAGCTTGTCAGGTGTAAGGAGAAGTAGAACATGTTGCAAAGTAGTTTTATGTTTTAATTATGCCCATGATCAAAGACTTGAGCAAGTCTAGGTGGAGAGTACAGGGACTGGGGCCAGTCTAGGGTATGGTAAGTGGAGGGTACAGGGACTGAAGCCAGTCTAGGGTATGGTAAGTGGAGGGCACAGGGACTGAGGCCAGTCTAGGGTGGAGTAGGTGGAGAGGTACAGGGACTGAAGCCAGTCTAGGGTGGAGTAGGTGGAGGGGTACAGGGACTGAAGCCAGTCTAGGGTGGGGAAGGTGGAGGGATACAGGGACTGAAGCCAGTCTAGGGTGGAGTAGGGGGAGGGCACAGGGACTGAAGCCAGTCTAGGGTATGGTAAGTGGAGGGCACAGGGACTGAGGCCAGTCTAGGGTGGGTGTAGGTGGAGGGGTACAGGGACTGAGGCCAGTCTAGGGTAGAGTAGGTGGAGGGATAAAGGGACTGGGGCCAGTCTAGGGTATGGTAAGGGAAGGGTACAGGGACTGAAACCAGTCTAGGGTGGAGTAGGGGGAGGGCACAGGGACTGAAGCCAGTCTAGGGTATGGTAAGTGGAGGGTACAGGGACTGAGGCCAGTCTAGGGTGGAGTAGGTCTAGATGCACAGGGACTGAGGCCAGTCTAGGGTATGGTAAGGGAAGGGTACAGGGACTGAAACCAGTCTAGGGTATGGTAAGTGGAGGGTACAGGGACTGAAGCCAGTCTAGGGTGGAGTAGGGGGAGGGCACAGGGACTGAAGCCAGTCTAGGGTATGGTAAGTGGAGGGTTCAGGGACTGAGGCCAGTCTAGGGTATGGTAAGGGAAGGGTACAGGGACTGAAACCAGTCTAGGGTGGAGTAGGTGGAGGGGTACAGGGACTGAAACCAGTCTAGGGTGGAGTAGGGGGAGGGCACAGGGACTGAAGCCAGTCTAGGGTATGGTAAGTGGAGGGTACAGGGACTGAGGCCAGTCTAGGGTGGAGTAGGTCTAGAGGCACAGGGACTGAGGCCAGTCTAGGGTATGGTAAGGGAAGGGTACAGGGACTGAAACCAGTCTAGGGTATGGTAAGTGGAGGGTACAGGGACTGAAGCCAGTCTAGGGTATGGTAAGTGGAGGGCACAGGGACTGAGGCCAGTCTAGGGTGGAGTAGGTGGAGGGCACAGAGACTGAGGCCAGTCTAGGGTATGGTAAGTGGAGGGTACAGGGACTGAGGCCAGTCTAGGGTGGAGTAGGTGGAGGGCACAGGGACTGAGGCCAATCTAGGGTGGAGTAGGTGGAGGGCACAGGGACTGAGGCCAGTCTAGGGTATGGTAAGTGGAGGGCACAGGGACTGAGGCCAGTCTAGGGTATGGTAAGTGGAGGGTACAGGGACTGAGGCCAGTCTAGGGTATGGTAAGTGGAGGGTACAGGGACTGAAGCCAGTCTAGGGTATGGTAAGTGGAGGGCACAGGGACTGAGGCCAGTCTAGGGTGGAGTAGGGGGAGGGCACAGGGACTGAAGCCAGTCTAGGGTATGGTAAGTGGAGGGTACAGGGACTGAGGCCAGTCTAGGGTGGAGTAGGTCTAGATGCACAGGGACTGAGGCCAGTCTAGGGTATGGTAAGGGAAGGGTACAGGGACTGAAACCAGTCTAGGGTATGGTAAGTGGAGGGTACAGGGACTGAAGCCAGTCTAGGGTGGAGTAGGGGGAGGGCACAGGGACTGAAGCCAGTCTAGGGTATGGTAAGTGGAGGTTTCAGGGACTGAGGCCAGTCTAGGGTATGGTAAGGGAAGGGTACAGGGACTGAAACCAGTCTAGGGTGGAGTAGGTGGAGGGGTACAGGGACTGAAACCAGTCTAGGGTGGAGTAGGGGGAGGGCACAGGGACTGAAGCCAGTCTAGGGTATGGTAAGTGGAGGGTACAGGGACTGAGGCCAGTCTAGGGTGGAGTAGGTCTAGAGGCACAGGGACTGAGGCCAGTCTAGGGTATGGTAAGGGAAGGGTACAGGGACTGAAACCAGTCTAGGGTATGGTAAGTGGAGGGTACAGGGACTGAGGCCAGTCTAGGGTACGGTAAGTGGAGGGTACAGGGACTGAAGCCAGTCTAGGGTATGGTAAGTGGAGGGCACAGGGACTGAGGCCAGTCTAGGGTGGAGTAGGTGGAGGGTACAGAGACTGAGGCCAGTCTAGGGTGGAGTAGGTGGAGGGGTACAGGGACTGAAACCAGTCTAGGGTGGAGTAGGGGGAGGGCACAGGGACTGAAGCCAGTCTAGGGTATGGTAAGTGGAGGGTACAGGGACTGAGGCCAGTCTAGGGTGGAGTAGGTCTAGAGGCACAGGGACTGAGGCCAGTCTAGGGTGGGGTAGGTGGAGGGCACAGGGACTGAGGCCAGTCTAGGATGGAGTAGGTGGAGGGTACAGGGACTGAAGCCAGTCTAGGGTATGGTAAGTGGAGGGTTCAGGGACTGAGGCCAGTCTACTCCTAGTTGAGTGGCTTTGAGTTGCTCGTGGTATGGTTGACGACGGTTGGGCGGTCAGGGTGTGAATGACACTGTTTACACTGACACCCCCACCCCGTGACCCCCCCCCCCCCCCACCCTCACCCCACTCACCCCCTTTTTAACCCCTCCATCCCCCACATACCAACTCTTTAACTACCCCTCCACTAGACTGGCTCCAGTCCCTGCATTCTATGTCTACTGTTCTCGCTGAGATACAGTCAGAGAAGGATGCATACTATAATTAACTTTATTCTGATTGTGATTAATCATTTAATGAATGTTCATAATCAAAGACTTGAGCAAGTCTACCCCTCCACCTACTTCCCCGCTGGGATACAGTCAGGGAAGGGTGCATATTAAGATAAACTTTATTCTGATTAAACATTTAATGCATCCTATGGCTACTCTCCTCGCTGGAATACAGGTTCATGGGCCAGTCAGGGAAGGATACATACAATAATGAATTTTATACTGATTGTGATTAATCATTTAATGAATGTTCATAATCAATGACTTGAGCAAGTCTACCCCTCCACCTACTTCCTCGCTGGGATACAGTCAGGGAAGGGTGCATATTAAGATAAACTTTATTCTGATTAAACATTTAATACATCCTATGGCTACTCTCCTCGCTGGAATACAGGTTCATGGGCCAGTTAGAGAAGGATGCACACTATAATTAACTTTATTCTGATTGTGATTAATCATTTAATGAATGTTCATAATCAAAGACTTGAGCAAGTCTACCCCTCCACCTACTTCCTCGCTGGGATACAGTCAGGGAAGGGTGCATATTAAGATAAACTTTATTCTGATTAAACATTTAATGCATCCTATGGCTACTCTCCTCGCTGGAATACAGGTTCATGGGCCAGTTAGAGAAGGATGCATATTATAATTAACTTTATTCTGATTGTGATTAATCATTTAATGAATGTTCATAATCAAAGACATGAGCAAGTCTACCTACTTCCTCGCTGGGATACAGTCAGGGAAGGGTGCATATTATAATGAACTTTATTCAGATTTTCTTCAAACATTTAATGCATCCTGTGGCTACCCTCCTCGCTGATATACAGGTTCATAAGCCAGTCAGAGAAGGATAAATACTATGATGAACTTTATTCTGATGGTGTTTAATCATTTAATGAATGTTCATAACCAAAGACTTGAGCACGTCTGACTGAAACCCACAGTGGAGTTATAACATGTATGTCAGTACCTGTACATACATTACATCACATAAACTCGCTGATTACATACAGAGTGGTTGTTTGTTTCTGTTTGTTCTACCAAACAGTCTGTAACGTTTACTCTATTCTCATTGCTCCTACCATCGAGATTAAGTTACATAGCCCTGGTCTGCATTCTCTGGTTCTACCAGTGTGTCCCATATCACACACACACACACACATATGATAGTTAATTACCCGAGGTATTTACCTAGTACTGAAGGGGAATTGACCTTCCCTCCAACATTTGTATATTTTTCCACAGTGAGCAAATGACAACAGACAAGAGTAATCATGACTTCATTATGGAAGATCGCTACTATTGTTGCGAATAATGTTTTGTCGTTAAACCTTTGTTACCTGAATAAAAAAAAAATATTAAAAAAATGACAACTTTGATTCGGGGTATGGATCAGCCTTGGCAGAGTCTTTGATTAAACATGCATTGAGAAATGAGACTATCGTAAAACTGGATGAGTTTTTATCTTGGCCACCGTATGCCATGACTGGAGTTTGGCATAGTGACTTCTTGAGGCGAAGCCGAGTGAAGTCAGGAGTCAAAACTCAAGGAGTGGCATGCGGTGGCCATGATTAAAACGAATCAGGTTTTGATTTTATCCTACCCCATCTCCTCGATTTTGGAATATTACTTGATAACAATCCTGTATGCCACTAGTGGCATATAAAACTCTGTATGCCAGTCAGCGTGGCATACGGAAACTCAATGTTAAGCCTATCAGATTTTATATTAGGGGTAAGATAATACCCATTATCTTAGCCTGGTATAAACGTCAATAGAATCCTCCGCAGCCTGATACGTATAGGTATAGTAGCGACCAAAGAAATCTGCATCGAAAAACCAAGAACACGAGCATCATCTAAAGAAAATATACAGATCCCAAAACCCAAGACTGACCGATACCGGAACTCGCCCTCCTACAGAGCAATCGCCATTTGGAATAAACTTGAACGCAATATTCAATTGACTAATTCTAAGGACATTTTCAGAAAACACGTTAAGAAACTTTTATCACAAAGCTGAGTACAAAACTTACTGTTTATATATGAGATCAGACTGACAAATGTCAGGTAGAACTTACCGCCGATTATCATTCCACTTGCTATTGTTATGTACTCCATTATAAATATATATCATCCTTTTTCTCACCTGTTCGTATGCTAATGTATCCTTAACTTGACAATGTACTATTAGTCGGTAAAATGTACATATTGCCTCGGGATCGCCATTGTACGGAAGACCAATGTTAAACGTTGAATGCAATAAAGATCATTAAAAAAAAAAAAAAAGGCATAACACTAGGAACTCGTTCTCAACAGGCATGCGAGTACGGTAACTCATACTCAATGGGCGATAAACAGATAAATATGTCCGGGCTAAGATCAAATCAGAAACATATCTGTGTTTGGTTTGTGTCCCCGATAGTCCTCGACCGCGGGTTTGAAGCGCTTCAGAATATTCACTCGGCTATCGCCTCGTTCATATCCAAACTCGATGGCGTACGGGGACACAGACCAAACACTCATCAATTTCTTTCTTATTATCTCACCCCTGATATTTTTGTCCCATATGTTTAACAATGGGAACTCGTTCTCCATGCCCCTACGAGTATTGCGGTCCGTTCTCCATGGTCTGCATTCTGTGTGTTGTCCATTCTTTTAGTGTATATAGGGGTGAGATAAATACAAAAGGCAACTCGTTTTGGTCAAAGCCGTTATTCTCCAACTCGTTTGAATGCTATGTGATATTCACTCAGCTGTTGCCTCGTTCATATCACTCCACTTCAAACTCGTGGAGAACGACGACTTTGACCAAAACTTGTTGGTTTCTTCTTTAGTCTCTCTCTAGCCAGGAGTACTCAAGTCTTTGATGATGAACATGAATCAAATGATTTAACAAAATTAAGCTAAACCTTCCCCTGGCTACCCCAGGAATGAAAGCCAGTCTATCTTAGGACTTCGAGTAGGGGATAACAGACAACATAAAGGTTGACCTTAGGCTTACATATACGTGTCTCTGGGGGAGATAAAAAGAGAGAGAGAAAAGCCTATATCTAACGAGGGTGGATATGAACCGCTCTAAGTGGGGGACGGGGTCAAGGGTCTGAATACACACTCGTTGACTTTGATGGGCGACGTGAAGGAGCGTTTCCGTTCTCATTATAAACCTGTGTGAGTGGAGAGAAAACACACTGAACGCATGCATGACAACGGGCCGAACGACGGTATGAACGACGGGCCGAACGACGGTATGAACGACGGGCATGACAACGGGCCGAACAACGGGCCGAACGACGGGCAGAGCGACGGGCAGAGCGACGGGCAGAGCGACGGGCTGAAGGACGGGCCGAACGACGGGCAGAGCGACGGGCAGAACGACGGGCAGAACGACGGGCCGAACGACGGGCATGACAACGGGCCGAACGACGGGCCGAACGACCGTATGAACGACGGTATGAACGACGGTATGAACGACGGGCATGACAACGGGCCGAACAACGGGCCGAACGACGGGCAGAGCGACGGGCAGAGCGACGGGCAGAGCGACGGGCTGAAGGACGGGCCGAACGACGGGCAGAGCGACGGGCAGAACGACGGGCAGAACGACGGGCCGAACGACGGGCATGACAACGGGCCGAACGACGGGCCGAACGACCGTATGAACGACGGTATGAACGACGGTATGAACGACGGGCATGACAACGGGCCGAACGACGGGCCGAACGACGGTATGAAGGACGGGCCGAACGACCGGCCGAACGACCGTATTAACGACGGTATGAAGGACGGGCCGAACGACAGGCAGAGCGACGGGCAGAACGACGGTATGAACGATGGTATGAACGACGGGCAGAATGACGGTATAAAAGATGGTATGAACGACGGGCAGAATGACGGTATGAACGACGGGCCGAACGACCGTCTGAACGACGAGCCGAATGACGGGCCTGACAACCACTGCCGTGGAGAGTGGATCCCGAAGTGGCAAATTGGCAATGTGGAGGGGTAGGACACAGGGACTGAGACCAGTCTACAGGGGAAGTGGTAGGACACAGGGACTGGGACCAGTCTACAGGGGGAGGGGGAGGACACAGGGACTGGGGCCAGTCTACAGGGGGAGGACACAGAGACTGAGACCAGTCTACAGGGGGAGGGTAAGACACAGAGACTGAGACAAGTCTACAGAGGGAGGTATAGGACACAGGGACTGAGACCAGTCTACAGGGGGAGGTGTCCCATTTGAACTTACTCTAGGGAAACAGAGACCGAGGCCAGTCTACAGTAGGAGGGTAAGACTCAGTGACTGAGGTTAATCTGTAGGGGGAGGTATAGGACTCAGGGACTGAGGCCAGTCTACAGGGGGAGGTATAGGACACAGGGACTGGGGCCAGTATACATGGGGAGGGGTAGGACACAGGGACTGGGACCAGTTTACAGGGGGAGGACACAGAGACTGAGACCAGTCTACAGAGGGAGGTATAGGACACAGGGACGGAGACAAGTCTACAGAGGGAGGTATAGGACACAGGGACTGAGGCCAGTCTACAAGAGGAGGTGTAGGACACAGAGACTGAGACCAGTCTACAGGGGGAGGGGTAGGACACAGAGACTGAGACCAGTCTACAGGGGGAGGTATAGGACACAGGGACTGAGGCCAGTCTACAAGGGGAGGGGGAGGACACAGAGACTGAGACCAGTCTACAGGGGGAGGGGTAGGACACAGGGACTGAGACCAGTCTACAGGGGGAGGGGGAGGACACAGGGTCTGAGACCAGTCTACAGAGGGAGGTATAGGACACAGGGACTGAGGCCAGTCTACAAGAGGAGGTGTAGGACACAGAGACTGAGACCTATCTACAGGGGAGGGGTAGGACACAGAGACTGAGACCAATCTACAGGGAGAGGGGTAAGACACAGGGACTGAGGACAGTCTACAGGGGGAGGGGTAGGACTCAGTGGCTGAGGCCAGTCTACAGGGGGAGGGGTAGGACACAGGGACTGAGACCAGTCTACAGGGGGAGGGGTAGGACACAGGGACTGAGACCAGTCTACAGGGGGAGGGGGAGGACACAGGGACTGAGGCCAGTCTACAGGGGGAGGGGGAGGACACAGGGACTGAGGCCAGTCTACAGGGGGAGGGGGAGGACACAGGGACTGAGACCAGTCTACAGGAGGAGGGGGAGGACACAGGGACTGAGACCAGTCTACAGGGGGAGGGGTAGGACACAGGGACTGAGACCAGTCTACAGGGGGAGGGGGAGGACACAGGGACTGAGGCCAGTCTACAGGGGGAGGTATAGGAATCAGTGACTGAGGCCAGTCTACAGGGAGAGGTGTCCCATTTGAATTTACTGTAGGGAAACAGAGACCGAGGCCAGTCTACAGTAGGAGGGTAAGACTCAGTGACTGAGACTAGTCTACAGAGGGAGGTGTCCTATTTGTACTTACTGTAGGGACACAGAGACTGAGACCAGTCTACAGTAGGAGGGTAAGACTCAGTGACTGAGACTAGTCTACAGGGGGAGGTGTCCTATTTGTACTTACTGTAGGGACACAGAGACTGAGACCAGTCTACAGGGGGAGGTGTCCTATTTGAATTTACTGTAAGGACTCAGAGACTGAGACCAGTCTACAGGGGGAGGTATAGGACACAGAGACTGAGGCCCGTCTACAGGGGGAGGTGTCCCATTTGAATTTACTGTAGGGACACAGGGACTGAGACTAGTCTACAGGGGGAGGGGTAGGACTCAGTGACTGAGGCCAGTCTACAGGGGGAGGTGTCCTATTTGTACTCACTGTAGGGAAACAGAGACCGAGGCCAGTCTACAGTAGGAGGGTAAGACTCAGTGACTGAGACTAGTCTACAGGGGGAGGTGTCCTATTTGTACTTACTGTAGGGACACAGAGACTGAGACCAGTATACAGGGATAGGGGTAGTACACAGGGACTGAGACCAGTCTACAGGGGGAGGTGTCCTATTTGTACTTACTGTAGGGACACAGAGACTGAGACCAGTCTACAGGGGGAGGTGTCCTATTTGTACTTACTGTAGGGATACAGAGACTGAGACCAGTCTACAGGGGGAGGTGTCCTATTTGTACTTACTGTAGGGACACAGAGACTGAGACCAGTCTACAGGGGGAGGTGTCCTATTTGTACTTACTGTAGGGACACAGAGACTGAGACCAGTCTACAGGGGGAGGGGTAGAACACAGGGACTAAGACCAGTCTACAGGGGGAGGTATAGGACTCAGAGACTGAGACCGGTCTACAGGGGGAGGTGTCCTATTTGTACTTACTGTAGGGACACAGAGACTTACTATTATCGCACAGGGACTGAGGCCCGTCTAACTCGGCCGTCACTGTTGCGGTGAACGCCGTGTACGGAGCATTCCTCACCTACCACTCCGGACGGGTTCTAATTGATTACTGACAAAGACTGACCCTCCCCTGCCCCCTCCCCTCCCCCGGGGCCCTCTCACACCTCCCCACACTGGGCGGGTGGGTCGTACCAAGGTCATGTGACCGTGCAGCAGTCTCCTGCGCTCTGATTGGCTGGCGTCAGAAGTGGGACCGTTTTTGAACTGTGAAGTGTGTCTGGCAGGAGGCCCCGGTCTCTCCCCGGTACACTCAGTGAGTTTCCCGGCCGAGTCCGGAGCGACACAGCCCGTGTGGAGGATACGACCACACTCCCTTCTCTCCAAAACCCGGGATTTTATACACACAAACACAAGCACAATGTGGAACACACGGCAACGTCTACACCACCAACCTTACGAGGAGTACGATGGGTTGTCATCGGAAAGCGAACTCTCCGATGATGATTTCGAGACGGAAAGTCAAGGTGAGTGTTTACATTTTTTGTTTGACGTTGCGTCTCTCGCTACTTTGCTTGTTGCTGGCGCGTGCACTTTGCTGGTTCGGCACGCGTCACTTTGAGCGAGTCACTGGAGCGTTAATGCAAATAAAGCGGTACTTGTATCACGTATTTTTGTGTGTACTGGGACATGAGGGGTTAGAATCATAGACATTCTCATGTTTCAGGCATCATGCGGGTTTACCCTGGACTCGACCCTGATTATGTCATAGTTTGTAATCACTCATCACTCTAAGCCCCCTGGTGAGGACCCAGCGCCCAATCCAGGCGCGGTTTTCAAAACCCAAACTGCAACTTGGGGGAAGCAGTAGGTCAAGTTGTCACCCCTCATCTCTAGTGAGGGGTAGACAGCTGGCATGTGTCAAAAGCCGCGACATCTATATATACTATATATATACAGTACTGTATATATACTATATGTATACAGTATAGAAAAGTGCTGTGTTCTTAGAGTGCCAGCATGGAAGGATAAGAAATGATTGAACTTTAACAAAAAGGGAATCTCCAGTGGAAATCTACCTCCTAATCAATATACAGTTATGAAATAATCTTGCATTATCTAGTAATGGCATAGAAGTTATTAGGTATATGTTTGTATTGAATATCAGCTTTTATCATACATGTAGGGACCGAACGAGAAAAAGATAGCGATCATGTTATGTACACAGCATTTAGAACCAGCCAGGGGCCTGTTGAATAATACATGATGACCATTTTCTGCACGAACAACTTTGTCAACACTTTTAGACTCTCTTCCATTAGCGAAAGAGCTTGAACATTATCAAACATTAACCATAGACGGTGCAATCAGCAATAGTTAGCTCACGACCACAGGAATAGAAAGGAGAGCCCATGATGGGGTGATCTATACCCCATTTTTTTTCAAGACTTAGTAAACCTAGATAGGCTCAACTAAACAACATTAACATTGTACAAGGTCTCCTTTTACCCTGTACTTTCGTCGGCAATCTTTATTTAGCAGGTCCCAGGAAAGGGGTGCCTGTACTAAATCAGGACAACAACAGCGGCGCGAGTTTCGAAACTCAAACGGTAACGTTGGGGAGCAGATGTTCTTGGTGGTATGCGGTGAACGGTTCGGGCTGTCAGTTAGGTATTTAATGAATCACCCCTTCCAGTTTCCCCCGAGCAGACGACATCCGTCCGTGTCACGGAGAACGAAGGCAGGCGCCGGCAAGTCACTCTCCATTCACACTCCCCTTTTTGTTTTTCTGATAATTAGTTGGAGGTTACCGACTGTCACGGCACGCTAGCATGTGGCACGAGAAGTAAACATGCATCACCTCACAAATCCGATTAACTGTCTTGAGAGCACAGGACCTCAAGGATAGCGGGACTTTAACACTGTGAAAATAAACAAATGAGGGTGATCTCTATCGGGTTGTGTCAGGGGTAAGGTTAGACGTGCTCAAGTCTTTGATTAGGAACATTTATTAAATCATTCAAAATGTAATTAGATAAACTTTCTCCTGACTTGTCCAGGAATGAAAGGAGTCTACATGAAAGGAGGGGTGGGTGGAGGGATACAGGGACTGGGGCCAGTCTAGGTTAAGGTCTGAGGTAGACTTGTTCAAGTCTTTGATGATGAATATTCATCGTATGATTTAACTAACTCAGGATGAAATTCATCACAATATGTACCAATATGTATAGGAATCCTATATCCTAGGGAGTATGGTGTGTGGTTAGACTTGCTTAAGTCTTTGATTACGGATATTCATGAAATGATTAATAAATCAAAGTACTTTGCTGACTTTACCAAAGGCCTGACAAGCTCAGGAATAAAGTGTTAATGCTGAGGTGTAGTTTAGGGGGAGGCAGACAGGGAGGCAGAGGGTGAGGACACAGGGACTGAGGTGGAGTGTAGGGGGAGGACACAGGGACTGAGGTGGAGTGTAGGGGGAGGACACAGGGACTGAGGTGGAGTGTAGAGGGAGGGGTAAGGGAGGCTGAGGTGGAGTGTAGGGGGAGGACACAGGGACTGAGGTGGAGTGTAGAGGGAGGGGTAAGGGAGGCTGAGGTGGAGTGTAGGGGGAGGACACAGGGACTGAGGTGGAGTGTAGGGGGAGGACACAGGGACTGAGGTGGAGTGTAGAGGGAGGGGTAAGGGAGGCTGAGGTGGAGGGGGAGGACACAGGGACTGAGGCCAGTTCAGGATGGGGTAGATTGAGGGGGGGGGGGGGGGGGGGGGGTAAGAATAAGACGGTCTAGGTCTCTTTTTATGTTATATATATGTACAAATGTTGGTTCAGAATCAGCCAATATAGCTAGCCCACCAGACAGAGATACCTAGTTGAGATGCAGTCTAATGTTAGAGTATTATAAATGGCCTGTCTCTACGACACATGTCAGATGCTGTGTTACTGGTATTCCTGGTATTATTTAGTAGTTTCTCTACACATGTTAGTATATTAGATCATAACATGTGTACTATGTGCCATGGGAATACTGGAGAACTCGACCCGTAACGAAGTCGACCCGTAAAAATCTCGACCTGTAACCAACTCGACCCATTTTAAGAACTCGACCCGTAACGAACTCGACCCGTTTTAAATCTTCCCTACTCAAGTATTTCAACTGTGAATAAATACTATATTTAGTAGTAAGTATGTCATCGCGACCTTAAATTGGGTCTTCTGTGGGAAAGAAAACAAATAAAACACAACCCTTAACCCTATCCCTATCCCTAACCCTACCCCTAAACCTAGTTCGACTTATTTTCCATATGCGCTGGTTTATATGTCTAAAAGCTACCTAATCAGACCTTTTCCTGTACATGAAAATGTCTTATTCATAAGTATCAGAAACGGGTCGAGTTCTACAATCGATTTCTCCAAAACGGGTCGAGTTCTCCTGACAACTACGGGTCGAGTTCGTTTCGGGTCGAGTTCTCCAGTAACCTGCCATGGAATGTACCCCTAGAGCTCCAACACCTCGACCTCTTTCCCGCCATTTAATTATCATGATTGCTGGTAATAGGCCTTTTTCCGTAGGCTGGTGTCGCACCTTCTCTGCTTAGTTACAGAACGACTGAAGCCAAACATTCACCTGGCAACGTATACTTTAGCATTGATAAACACAGTGTATGAGCGTAATACGTTCATAGTACCCATGCACATTATATCCAGAGGAATAACAGTGATTGTATGGTATTCCAGCTCCGATTTGGTGTATCATACATGCATATCATCTCAGTAATACTTTAGATATACCTTAGACAACATAGGGACACCGAAACTGCATACACATTAATACATTGGCAGACCCAGCTGTTATATGCTTATCTTTTTTACTATCTAAAACCAAGATAATTATCAACTATAAAGTTTAGACAACCATGACTCGTTAGTACAATACCCTAGTTTGTTTCAGCAATTTAATCTGTCAAAAAAACAACACTGCTGCAATCACACCCACCGTTCACACTTTAGGTGTGATTGCTGTGTGTCTCTATATAAATACCGCTGGACTCGCGGTGTTTGTCCGAGCGGCCGCGTAACTAGACAGTTGGCCGTTAGGCGGCGTTGAACGGCAACACCTGTATTTACTGGTGTCCTGAGTGAATTAATGAAGAGGCTGATATGTTGTCTCCACCCCCATCCAAGATTAAGGGTGAATACCTGTTAATCAAACAGTGTGGAATAGTCTACTCTCTATAGCTTAACCAACCAGTAAACTGTTAGCTTAATCAAACAGTGTGGAGTGTAGTCTACTCCCTATAGCTTAACCAACCAGTAAACTGTTAGCTTAATCAAAGAGTGTGGAGTATAGTCTACTCTCTATAGCTTAACCAACCAGTAAACTGTTAGCTTAATCAAACAGTGTGGAGTGTAGTCTACTCTCTATAGCTTAACCAACCAGTAAACTGTTAGCTTAATCAAAGAGTGTGGAGTATAGTCTACTCTCTATAGCTTAACCAACCAGTAAACTGTTAGCTTAATCAAACAGTGTGGAGTATAGTCTACTCTCTATAGCTTAACCAACGAGTATCGACAAAATTTACTAAACTTTGTCGATACTCGTTGGCTTGAAACTTGAATGGATGTAGGCCTTATGTATTTTAACATGTAGTTGAAATTAGCCGAACCTAACAGTTATTGTACAGGTCTATCTTGGATTTATTCTCCTTCAATACAATGGAAATTCACATATATTAATAAATCCGTAATGTATTTGTAAAATGATGCATTCATAACAGTGCACATTAGAGTCAGGTTTATTATAACGTTGAGGTAACTATATACACCACCCAGTGGTTGTGACCTCTGCCTGTGGGTCAGAGTCTGACCTTGAGTCTGACCTTGAGACTGACCTTGAGACTGGTGAGTGGGGTGTAGCTGATATATCGTCCCCTAGATACACCACCCAGTGGTTGTCGAGTCATCGGCTGACCTTGTGATCTTTACCTGCGGTTAGAGTTTGACCTTGAGTTTGACCTTGAGTCTGACCTTGAGACTGGTGAGTGGTGTGTGGCTGGTGGTTTTTAACCGTTACGTGGTCGCGTGTCTCTACATAATTCAGAACAATTAATCAAGTTTCTCTCCAATCCGCCCCCCCCCCCCCCCCCACACACACACCACGTGACCACCTCCACCTGATTGTTTCGTGACACCTTTACCGAAACTTTTTATCCCCCCACCACTCCAACTCAACTATATTCAAGTCTCTTCTATTCCATTTAACAGGGGTGTCAGTCTTCCTTGTTTCCGCGGAAATCCGTGTTATCGTTTTTGAAATGTGAAATCCCTTTCCTTGTGTAAAATGAACATATAACAACACAGAGTAGAGAGATACAACTGTTATATTACTCATATCAGTAACAAATCTTAATTCCCAACTCTACCTACCCACAGGCACAGTCTCTTCTTAGAAGCATATATTTAGAAATGATATCATTATTTATATCTATTTACGGTGTTTATGGTGTATATATGTCAGGTTTAAACCCTGAATTGTTATGGGAATATTTCCTTGTTTTTTTTCTGACCCCAACTGACATCCCTGCCATTAAGTGGGATTTATACACAATATTACCATGATTTCGATCTGAGTGGCCGTATTCTCCGCGTAGTTGACGCGTAGTAATACTCCGAGCGACAGCGAGGAGTATTGCGTAGCGTCAACTACAAGGAGAATACGGCCACACAGATCGAAATTATGGTAATGTTGTATTTATTACTCACTTATATTTAGAATCAAGCAATAAATATGATCGTTAGAAAACCTTTCAACGTAATTAAGAAGTTATGTTTGGGACTACTTTCATCTCAAAAATCTGTATCCTCCTAGGAGGGTACGGAGCTCCGTATCCTCCTCAGTAGCGATCTCTAATCTCCATAGGCTTAGTATGGAGACTCTGTATCAGGTGGGTAATAAACACGGAGAGACTCATGTACCTTCAGCAGGGTTTGTCTGAGACAATGTACCACGGTACAAATGACAGGCTCCACTCGGGTGTCAGGTCTCAGGAGGTGTGAAAACTGTGAAAACGACAAGCTGTGACTGTCATAGCGTTTGACATCTTTCAGAAACTTGCTTCCACTGGTTTGAAGTTGCATGCTAATGAGGTACAAAAAAGACGTATGAAAAGAAAATAGATTAGGGCAAGAAAAGAAGTTATAGATTTCCATTTTACCGTTGTAATAATTAGAAATTCACTTACCATGAGACCTTGTAAAACAATGATAAACTCAAATGTACATAGATATTTGAAATGGTTACTGGAGAACTTGACCCGAAACGAACTCGACCCGTAGTTGTCAGGAGAACTGGACCCGTTTTGGAGAATTCGATTGAAAAACTCGACCCGTTTCAGATACTTATGAACTAGACAGTTTCATATAGAAGGAAAGGTCTGACTAGTTAGCTTTTAAGCAAATAAATCAGTGGGTATAGAAAATAAGTCCAGTTATGTTTAGGTGTAGGGTTAACATTAGGGATAGGGAAAGAGTTAGTGCTATGGTTAGGCTTAGAGGAAAGGTTTTCTTCCTGGAGATGACCAAATTTGAAGCCAAGATAACATACCACTAAATATAGTATTTATTCACAGTTTTATGGGAGTTTTTTGTTTTTTTGTTGTTGCAATTTTTAAGGGAATATTATGTTACACAATCACCGAATTCGGCTATATGGCCGTTCTTCCACTCGGGCCCAAGACCCCTACTCCTCATTCTAATGGCGGGTGCTAAGCCGAATGGGCAGTTGGTACCATTTTTGTGTAGCCTATATTTAAAACGGGTCGAGTTTGTTACGGGTCGAGTTTTTCCGGGTCGAGTTTGTTACGGGTCGAGTTTTTCCGGGTCGAGTTCGTCACGGTCGAGTTCTCCAGTATTCTTTGTAAATCCAGGACCCCCAAGACACTGCCCAGGCTTCCTACACACGTTATCAGTGTATTATATGTAAACTGGTTTACTACACACGCCCTGCACACGGCATGTTATCTCCCCTGATACCACATCAAGGCGGACAGAGGCCCGTGCACTCACTGACCCCACCTCACAGGTCTCTTGATGATGATAATGATGATTGGATGTACACAGGGATCACTACTAACACCCGTACTATAGATAAGGATACAATACCCCCCACATACTGAGCTCAGCTATGTATATAGATATTGATAGCGATTAGGACATTCACTGGAGAGTATAACATAGACTGGCCTCAGTCCCTGTGACCTACCCCTCCACCCCTTCTGAGTGACCCAGATTCATGGGCCAGTCAGAGAAGGACACATGCTATAATGAATTGTATTCCGATTTTCTTTAATCATTTAATGAATGTTCATAATCAAAGACTTGAGCAAGTCTAAGTATAACATTCTGGAACTGGGAACTGGTGTTAGTTGAGGTTTGCATTTTATCCTACACCTGATATAAAATTCCATAGGCTTAATTAACATTGAATTTCCTTATGCCACGCTGACTGGCATACGAAGTTTCATATGCCACTAGTGGCATACATAATTGTTTTCATGTAATATTACAAAATCAAGGAGACGGGGTAGGATAAAATCAAAACCTGATTCGTTTTAATCGGACTTCAGTCGTGGCATATGGCGGCCAAGATTAAACTCATCCAGTTTTACGATAGAACTTGTACATACATTGCATCATATAAACTCGCTGATTACATACAGAGTGGTTGTTTGTTTGTGTGTTCTACCAAACAGTCTGTAACGTTTACTCTATTCTCATTGCTCCTACCATCGAGATTAAGTTACATAGCCCTTGCCAAATCACTGTGCCAAACTCAAGTCGTGGCATACGGGAGCCAAGATTAAAACTCATCAAGTTTTACGATAATATTATAGGGACTCATATTTATTCATATGTTTTATTGAGATTCATGGATAGATCTTTTGTTTATATCTGTTATTTGTAAGTCAATTGTTATATTGGTCTTGCTACTTATTTCTCTTATATTACTGTGGTGTAGGTATATCACTTATATCCTGAGGGATTGGTCATTGATTATAATAAATATTTTTATGCTTCCAACTCTGTATTTCTCACTGCCTTATGTATGTTAGATGTCATAGCCTATTTGGTAGGTCTGTTATACACTTGAAGATCCACATAGCTCCCAACAATAGACCACTAGACCCATAACAATATTTTAACACAATCATTTCACGGGTAGCGTTTTTACATTCGTGTCATGTGACAATGTAGTACTATTAATAGCCACTAGGGGACTCGTGTCCACTGCGGGTGTCCGATCACGTGACCCCTGTCACCAGCGTTCACACAGCGTTCACGACCAGTCGCGTGGTCCAACATGGCGGCCTCAGATCTGTGAGATCACGGGTGCCCCGTATTTATCACCACCATATTCTCTTAAACGTCAGTACCCGAGGGCAGTGTATGACAAATATCACCGCCAAATACGTACACTCGCCATAGGGAGCCAAAGTGAACCCGCTCCAACCACAGATAGCCGGTCACAAAATACTATTTCCGGATATAGGCGCACAGTGCTTTAACTATGTAGGTTCGAGATTATATGTGTCATTCTCCAATCTTTTAGATCCATATTTTTCGCAAACTTAACAACTGCCATCGTAGCTTTGAGACAGAGTTATTTAGAGACGATAGTAGTAAACAACACTTCGAAAGTAACAAACGAGACTCAAAACAAAAGTCTAGCCTCAAAGCCCCATAGGTTTAGCACTAAGCCTCGTTCTTACTGGCCACCGGAAATGGTATTTTGTAAACGGGTATCTGTGGTTTCAGCGGGTTCACTTTGGCTCTCCATTGAAATTCATGTTTTCAGTTCAGAATACAAAATTATTTTCCTTGTGTGATATTGACATAACATTTATCACAGCGATACCCGTCTTATAGATAAGGATACGATACCCCTACGTACTGTACTCCGTTATGTACATAGCTATAGATAAAATTATTTCCCTTGTGTTATATTGACATACCAACTGCTGAATAACCCAATTCAGCCACAGCCTATGGTTCCCATTGAACCAACCCACTGACCCATGTAAAATATGGGCCTTCCCTTGATTCCGTGACTCCCAACTGTAATGGGTATGTAATGCATAAACTCTGTATTGCAATAGAAAATATTTCAATTTTTTTTTTCTGACCCAAACTGGCATTCCTGATTGACTGGTTTCACATACAGGCGCTCGTATGTATATACGGCATGGGTATATGTAGTAAACGGTGCATATTTACAGTATATACGGCATGGGTATAAAGTAAACGGTGCGTATTTACAGTATATACGGCATGGGTATATAGTAAACGGTGCGTATTTACAGTATATACGGCATGGGTATATAATAAAATACGTTTCCCGGCATATATTTATCTCCTCATGATGGTAACGGATAGCGCACTGACAGACCTAGTTTTGACAGGAGTTTCCTGCTTTATTGCCTCAATTTGTCCTCAGGAGAAAGGCACCGTTCCTCAGAGCAGATATAAATGTAGATGTCAAGTGTAGATGTCAGCCAGTTGCGATCTGTGGGAAGTGAGGTCAGGTCGTAATGTCTGTCTGACATGCGATCCGCAGATAATGTCAGGTGAAATTAGGTAAGGATTTCTCATAAAATTAGGGAAATTTTAAAAAAAAGGAAAAAAATCCAAACAGATATGTGTATACCAACCACACAGAGTAAGTTAGAAATGCTCCTACACTGTAGTCCTAGTCAGGTATTCGTGGGAATATTATATCTTTAGGCATCACTGATTTTACATATTATTAAGGCTTTCACTATGCTACATGGTACCAAATACATACCTTGATCTCACCTCGGTAAATGTGTAGGGGTGTGATTTCTACCTAACTTCATCACACAGATTCGCTCACCACCCTTGTGGTGTAAAAGAACCTTGAGAAAGTCTGGTAAGGACCTATAATGGTTGACTGGACGTTAAATCAAACCAAACAAACACACCTTGAAATACGCCAGTGCAGTGACATTTTAGCCCACTGTAGTACGCTGGCGCTTTACGCAGTACCCATTATGACGTTTTTACATCAAAACTCCATGGTAATAAAACAAAATTGGATTTTTTTCATAATTTCAGTAATAGTAGCTGTTATATGATTCTACATATGTTGGGAACGTATTCTCGAAATGTTTATATTATTTCACTAAGACTATTGGATTAGTAAAATATTGAAATACTATGCCTGGGAATGCTTCCAGGCATCACAGCATACTATACCCGGGAATGCCTCCAGGCATCATGACATACCACACCTGGGAATGCCTATAGTCATCACGGCGTACTATACCCAGGAATGCCACCAGGCATCATGGTGTACTACACCCAGTAATACCTCCAGGCATAATAGCGTACTATACCTGGAATGCCTCCAGGCATCACAGCGTACTATACCTGGGAATGCCTCCAGGCATCACAGCGTACTATACCTGGGAATGCCTCCAGGCATCACAGCGTACTATACCTGGGAATGCCACCAGGCATCATGGCGTACTATACCCAGTAATACCTCCAGGCATAATAGCATACTATACCTGGGAATGCATCCAGGCATCATAGCATACCACACCTGGGAATGCCTCCAGGCATCATGGCATACTACACCCAGGAATGCCTCCAGGCATCTTGGGGTACTATGCCCGGGAATGCCTCCAGGCACCATGACCTACTATGCATAGAAAGGACTCCAGGTATCATGGCATAGCAAAAGGTTGAAGGAATCGGGCCCAATAAGAACAGCAAAGACAGCACCAAACAACCCACTTAGCCTGCAAACTTTGCAGCTGGTCCTCCTGTAATAGGCCTTTTTCCATAGGCCGGTGTCGCACCTTATTTGTTTGGTTACGCAATGTCTGCAGCCAAACAACCTCCTGGCAACGTATTCTTTAGCATTGGAGCACTGGCTGTATGAGTGTAATACGTTTATAATACCCATGCACATTATTTCCATAGAAATAAAAGCGATTGCATCAAATTATATTGTATTCCAGCTCCAATTTGATGTATCATACATGCATATCACCCCGATGATACTTTAGATATACCTTAGATAACACAGGGACCCCGAAACTTCATACACACTAATACAATGGCAGGCCTAGCTATAATATGCTTATCTTTTTCCAAGTTAGAACCAAGATAATTATCAACTATAAAGTTTACACAGCTTAGATCCATTAATACAACACCATAGTTTGTTCCAGTAATTTAATCTGTCAAAAAACAACACTCCAGTAATCACACCCACCGTTCACACTCTAGTTGTGTCTCTATATACAAGCCGCCTGCCTCGGCCGTGTTTGTCCGAGCTGCCGCGTAACTAGAGAGTGGGCCGTTAGGTGGCGTTGAATGGCAACACCTGTATTGATTTCTGGCACTCGAAAGGAGCCCACAATTGTGAAAAACTATTTTTAGACGGCCAAACTTTCCCGGGGACACTAATTGGTGCACTTCTGCCATCTCTCTATTGTACGCACGGCATGTCCTTGAAGTCAGGCTGCACAATAGCCGTGTGCGTGGTGAAGGTATGTCCTGTGATATAACCATGGCAACCTTAGCTAACCCGCTGGACTAAGAAAGGGGTGGTAGCTAAGTCTTAAAGCTGACATCAATTAACTCTCGTTTACGGAAATCCACGTTTTGATGCGTATTACGACGTATTTGTAATACGCAGTAAAACGCGGGTTTTTAATGCGTTAATTAATTGGGTAAAACGCCACAATACATACAGAAGCGTAAATATACATTGAAGAACGTTAGGGAATGCAAAAAAACATGAAGGTTATGCAAACAGAATACTGTAGTAGAAACGCCAGAAGTTACGCCAGTATGACTGGGTTGCGTAATAAAATTTAAAAGGGTTGGACTTGTGTAGTAAATAAGCGGAACTCGCAATCTAGGTGTGACTGGGGCCTAATTTACGCCAGTGGTACTGGGACATCACAAGAGTATATCTCAGCTTTAACGCAGTAAAAACTCGCAGAATATATCGCACTGACTATACAAGTAATACTTCAGCTTTAACGATATGAAAACTCACAGAATATCGCCCTCAGTATACAAGTAATACTTAAGGTTTAACAATATGAAAACTCAGGGAATATCGCCCTCAGAATACAAATAACACGTCAGCTTTAACACTGTGAAAACTCAAAGAATATCGCACTCAGTATAAAAGTAATACTTCAGCTTTAACGATATGAAAACTCACTGAATATCGCCCTCAGTATACAAGTAGCACTTCAGCTTAAATGCTGTGAAAACTCACAGAATATCGCACTGACTATACAAGTAACACTTAAGCTTTAACGATATGAAAACTCACAGAATATCGCACTGACTATACAAGTAATACTTCAGCTTTACTGCGGTAAAAACTCACAGAATATCGCCCTCAGTATACAAGTAGCACTTCAGCTTTAAGGCGGTAAAAACTCACAGAATATCGCACTGACTATACAAGTAATACTTAAGGTTTAACGATATGAAAACTCACAGAATATCGCACTGACTATACAAGTAATACTTCAGCTTTATGGCGGTAAAAACTCACAGAATATCGCACTGACTATACAAGTAACACTTCAGCTTTAAGGCAGTAAAATCTCACAGAATATCGCACTGACTATACAAGTAATACTTAAGGTTTAACGATATGAAAACTCACAGAATATCGCACTGACTATACAAGTAACACTTCAGCTTTAAGGCTGTGAAAACTCACAGAATATCGCACTGACTATACAAGTAACACTTCAGCTTCAAGGTGGTAAAAACTCACAGAATATCGCACTGACTATACAAGTAACACTTCAGCTTTAACGATATGAAAACTCAGGGAATATCGCCCTCAGTATACAAGTAACACTTCAGCTTTAACGCAGTCAAAACTCACAGAATATCGCACTGACTATACAAGTAATAGAGGATTACGCGTGCGTCTGCCTAACGGTAGATTCAGTAATCTCAAACTAATCTCAACTGGGAAGGTTTTCAGTAAGATTGGTAAATATTGGACGGTCAGAACGAGTGGTCGGACGTTACTTGATGTCGGTTTTATGTACACAGGGAAGAGTTGGGGATTAGACGTAATCTTTATTACGTAACTGATATTTCAAAAAGGGTAGGAGTGGTCGCTGAATATCGCCCTCAGTATACAAGTAGCACAGAATATCGCACTGACTATACAAGTAATACTTAAGGTTTAACGATATGAAAACTCACAGAATATCGCACTGACTATACAAGTAACACTTCAGCTTTAAGGCTGTGAAAACTCACAGAATATCGCACTGACTATACAAGTAACACTTCAGCTTCAAGGTGGTAAAAACTCACAGAATATCGCACTGACTATACAAGTAACACTTCAGCTTTAACGATATGAAAACTCAGGGAATATCGCCCTCAGTATACAAGTAACACTTCAGCTTTAACGCAGTCAAAACTCACAGAATATCGCACTGACTATACAAGTAATAGAGGATTACGCGTGCGTCTGCCTAACGGTAGATTCAGTAATCTCAAACTAATCTCAACTGGGAAGGTTTTCAGTAAGATTGGTAAATATTGGACGGTCAGAACGAGTGGTCGGACGTTACTTGATGTCGGTTTTATGTACACAGGGAAGAGTTGGGGATTAGACGTAATCTTTATTACGTAACTGATATTTCAAAAAGGGTAGGAGTGGTCGTTGATATTGGTAAGCAATAGTCAAGAGGTGTGTATAAGGGATAAAGCCCGCAGAAACGCTCCTCGATTTGATTAAATACGTGAAACAAAATTGGTTAAATACGTAGAGGAAATGTTAGTTTCTTCATCCTCCACTCAGATAGGACAGTTTTCCATTTTTCTAAAGGAATCCTTTGTTTTCATTTTCAGTTTATCCAATTATTTTTCTTGTATATAACAAAAAGAAAGTATAAATTGGAGCAGTGGTTCTAACCTCCCCATACACCCCAGCTCCAGTCCATGGAGTGTTTTCCATGTTTTCTCAGTCTCTCTCAGCCAGTAAATTCTGTATGAAAAATGCATCCTTTCCCCCTGATTACTGTAATATATATTACACATCCAAGACAACATTACAACCACGGTTATTTGATGAGACTGAACTGGATTGATTTTGTATGTACGTGCACATATTGCTCACTAAACAAACTCTCATTGTCAGTATCAATCCCGGTGACAACATCGACAAAGACTGTTTAGTAAAGGCGATGAGTGGAAGTTTCTATCCACCACAGTATCAGAAGGATACATCATATTTTTTAAATGGAATTCAAACTGACACTTCAAGCTGAGACTTGAGCCAAAACTCTTTTAAGAGTGAAAATCCTTCTATTGATGAGGGAAACATGTGACTTTAACATCACCTAATTTTGTACTATCCACAAAATGTATTTCTATGCTGTAGGGGTAAGTCAAATCGGTGCTAACACCGATGCTCCTGCATGGTAAATAAAGAATATTAAAAAAAATAGTTTGGCAGCAGTAAGATTTTTTTATTATTTTTTATTCGGAGAGTTTTACGACCATCAATACTCGCTCTCATGAGCGATCTTCCGTAGTGAGGTCTGGGACAATACAGGACATTTACAGTATCGGCATACAATATATTATGTACAATAAACAAAGACAAAAAACATAGTCAAGATAATCTAACTAGCATCGATTTAAACGTCCTTAATCATTTATTAACACTTTCTTATTCATTTTATCTCTAGTTTTCAGTTTCCTAAATACATTGTATGGATAATTTCCTCCACTTTCATTTTAAATTTATCCATCTTTTCAATAGATTGAATCTCAGGCGCTAGAGTATCCCATAAGTTTCCTCCTATATAGAGAGAGGAAATTTCCTGTACTTTTCTGTCCTTGGCCTAGTAATCTTCAACCTTATTTTATTTTGACTTCTTGTCCTCTCATTCCCAGATGATAGCCGTTGCTATATTAACCCTGGGTATATATCGCTTCTGTTTTCAAAGGTATAGGATCTAGATCAAACACAGAGTGAGAAGTTAAACCATTGTGACCGTACCGACTTCACGTAGTGTGTCTAATTGTAGCATGTCGCAGGACTTCCCGTAGTTTCAGCATTTCCGCTGATAGAGTAGACACTCGACCACTTGTCATTGATACTTGAACTGGGAGTATTTTACCACAGACAAACATGTCCAGCACCCATTGTATCACACACTCACCTCCCCACTGCCTGCTAATCACTAAACTAACACCAGTCTTTAACCTTTTAACTACCACAGAATGCCTTTTAGGCATTGCCAGGCTATGGCTTGAGAATGCCTAAGGATATACTATAGGCATGTTATGGCAGAACTATGCTCTGAGTCATTTTTCTTCGGTGGTTTTGAATAAATGGTTTAATAAACACTTCTTTTTTCATAGATGGTTCCATAACCAATTTTGTTAAATTTTTTGTTTTTGTTTTTTTGTTCAATAAATACAATATGTTCAGGGTTTATACCTGGGTTATATTTTGTTGCAGTGGGAACTGCAAGTTTCCCACCAGTCTCAGACTGAAGGGCACAATCCACCAGGCCGATTTCTCACCCGATCAATTATTCCTGGGCCCTTAAGGGGAGGCTCACGTATTGTAATTTATTCAATTCCGATAATAAATGACCATTTTCAAAGATTTGAGAAATTCTAGGGCATCCGATAATAATCGGCGATTGTCTGGCTATGGAATCGGCTACCGTCGCTCCAGTGGAACACCCCCTTTAAAGTACCTCAGGTATGCCCCAGGGTACGCCCAGTCGCAAACGTTTCTGAATACCAAACATGTTTGATATTTGGTACAGCTAGTCCCCGACTGAGACTGATCCTATGGCTACCCTCCTCGCTGGGATACAGGACTGGCGGCCAGAGAACTGGAGGAGGGGGAGGAGGAGGGGGAGGTGTAGGGTTACAGGGAGCGACTGGGGGGCATATACAGGAGATTCTGTTCATAGTGGACAAGTCTTTGATTCATGGGCCAGTCAGAGAAAGGTACATACTATAATGAACTATATTCTGATTGTATCTAATGAGTTAATGAATGTTCATAATCAAAGACTTGAGCAAGTCTAGCACGGTACCTCCAGTCGGCGACTAGAAGTACCTGCTCGCAATCTCTCCCGTCACACAGTGTGAACAAGGCTCAGCGGGGTCTAGCTACTCCCATAAGGACGAGTGCTGGTGGCAGTTTGTCTGGCTAGAGGACGGCCACATAATAGTTAAAACTGATATCCAAGTTTGCAATCATGCAATATGATCCATAATCATAAATATATATATATTTTTAATAGAAATACTAAATATGATGTTATATCTACATATTCTGAAGATTTCATGAAAATTGCTCTATTATTTCTTTGTTAAAACATTTTTGTTAATATTGGGACAATGATGCCTCAAGGCATCATGCGTCTTTAGCGCGGTGATGCCTCCAGGCGTCATGCGTCCTTAAAGGGTTAAGGCCCGTATTGTCCGACACATTAAAGTGCCGAGACCCCCTCCCCCCCCCCCCCCCGTCCTTAAAAGCGCGACATTTCTACATCAACATTGACCTTCAGCAACCCTCCAGCCCTCAGGCCGTTAACACGGGTATCCCGACTGTTTTAACTGGGGATAACTTTCACCTGGGTCCCCACTAAATCCCCTGAAAGTGACCTAGTCCTATTGGTTAGCGCTAGGTGGTGCCTGTGTTTGTGTAAGTGGAAATAACGGGACAAAACGGTAAACTAATGTTGATTTATCTGGTTCCCCACCTATAGAGGGGGCACACTCTCCCTGCAGATCTTTTGTGCCGCTTTGGCTTTTACTAATCTCTGTAGCCTGGAAACCTTGCCTGTGTCTCCACATATTAGGCCAGGTAACGCCCACCATTTTTCCTGGTGCATCATGGGTAACAGCCGTTCACAGACCTGGCCCCTGGCGACAACGGGATGTACTAGAGTCTAGAGAGAGGTTCACTCTCCCAGCAGATCTTTAGCGACCACAGGAAGTTAAATGCACGATCTATGCTAGGAGAGTGAGAGAGGTTGTGCTGGTTCTCCTTGCCACTGCAAATGAGAGGGGAACTAGCGAAAGTTCAAGGTCACCCAAACGTTGCTCTCGCTGGGCGTTACCTGTCCCATGGTTCATTGGGGCAGGGAACCAGTCTATAATCTCAGCTCCGAGCCAGTCACGTGATACAAGCCTAGATTATTCAACAGGCCCCATGAACTCCAGGATTGGAAGCCTCTTATTGGGCACAGAGTATTTGCTAGTTCTGCCATAATCCCCAAGGAAATTGTTAAGATAGCGCCACTTTAGTCAGGGAACAACCACTTTTATAAGATGTTATAATCTAGAGATAATATCGAGACAAGGCTAAAATTCCTCCATGCCAAGCCCAAAAGATATATTTTTGATAAAATCCATTGATAATCAGTCTTGCCACCTGGTGTTTTTGGATGGCGTTGGGGGGCAAGATGGCCGCCTCCATAACACAATAGCTATGTACCCTATATATATACATTGTATATATATATATAGACAATAATCGATGGTTTTGTGGACAGGTGGCCATAACCCTAGAGAGGTTGACGCGTAGTAATACACGAGCGCTAGCGAGTGTATTACGAGGTCAACCGCGAGTGGTTTACAGAGCCGCCTGTCCGCAAAATCATCGTTTGTTGCATTTATTATCCATCTTTTCGAATAAATTAAACCCAGTAATTGCCATATTAGCGGGTATAACATTAGGAACTATTTCTTTGCTCTATAGCAAAAGGGACTATTTTCCCCATATACCATGGTTTGGAGGCCGTATGCCACAGGTTTGAATCCGTATACCACAGTTATGGTATCTGACATGTTTGATACAATGGGTCGTGGTTTACTGAGTCCACATACATTTTCAATGGAGCTTTGTATACGATGGATAATAAATATATATAAATATATATATACGCCCCCGGTGTTCATAATGAGAGAGTTATCACTTTGTAATGCGTTATTTCTGTACAATGGACTGGCGACAGTTCCCGAATGATCGATCCAACCACATTCCTACAACGCACCCTCGTAAAACATCTCTAGAGTGATTGCTGCACTTGTCAACGGGTTCTATGGAAGTGCTACATATCACCACAGTCATTAAAATTGAAATGTGTAGAAGCACGCAGAAACGTTCCGCGATTTGTATTAACTACCTACGGGGCATCCATAAAGTATACTGTTTCTAGAATTTGGTCCACCTACCCTTCCCGCTCTTGTATGCTATAGAACAAAGAAGGGGCATAAAGAAGAAATCAACAAGTTTTAGTCAAAGTCATCATTCTCCACCAATTTGATGCGGAGTGATATTAACGAGGTGACAGCTGAATGAATATCACGTAGAATTCAAACGAGTTGGAGAACTACGACTTTGACCAAAACGAGTTGCTTTCTGTATTTATCTCACCCCTGTACACACTAAAAGAATGGACAACACACAGGATATAGACCATGGAGAATGAACTGCAATACTCGTAGGTGCATGGAGAACAAGTTCCCAATGTTAAGCCTATGGGGACAAAAAAGCCAGGGGTGAGAGAATATCGTAAAACCGGATGAGTTTTAATCTGGGCTCCCGTATGCGACGACTGGAGTTGCATACGGGAGCCCAGATTAAAACGAATAAGGTTTTGATTTTATCCTACCCCCTGTGAACGATATTTTTATGTGAGGATAATAACAAAAAAAACACGATAAAAACTTTCTGAAGTCCTCCATATAGCTCTCCTTGCTGCTCTGAAGGCGCTTGGAACTACTTTCAGCTGCTGATCTCTGATTGGTTGGTCCATTTTTTGTATGCTCCTAGGAGCGATTTTTTATCCGTATGCGACATACGGGCGCATACGGAAAGTCAATGTTAAGCCTATGGGGTTTTATATTAGGGGTAGGATAATTTTCAGAATTTCAAAAATGTTGAGATGTCAGTGCAAGTCTCCGTCCTACACTGTAAACTGAACAAATGAAGTACCACTCAGAGCTGTCCACTAGAATTCTACACGAAATTACTAAAATCTTTAATAAGTTTGTCATCAGGTCCAACCTGGTTTGTGGTCGTATTATACGTTGATATATATATTTTTCTATAAGAGCAGTGTTCATTTCCAGATTTCAAGACATTTCGTATAACTTGTATGCGTTCAGAAATCTGAACATTGGTTCTCAATCACAACATAATCGTATGTGGTCATATACTTGCTCCCATTTACATTCTTTATTTACTGGATTTTGAGAAAAAAAATTCCACGTTATTTTCACGCTAAGAAAAACCTGAATAACTAACTTTCCTAACACTACACTTCGTGGCCACTCATCAGTTTTCACTTTGTTGAACTGTTCCATTGAACAAAACAACTCATTCATTCTCCAAATTGTCTGATTGTCACATCAAATCATAGAAAGTCTTAGATAGGTTGATATAATTCTTATACGTAGATACTTCGCGACAATATTCCAGAGGTATGTGAGAAACAGAAACTGTGTAGACGTCCCAGAAAATAGACCTTAGAAATAGTCCCTATAATGATTGCTCTACTTAAATGTATTTGTTATTCCGGGAAGTCAGTATTCAATGATTTAATTTGAATTTCATCTTTTCTTTTTCTGTATAGAACATATTTTTCCGTGTGAAACATTGACACACCAACTTTTAAATTACTCAATTCAGCCACAGCTCATGACCCCCCATCTGAACCTCCCCACTGACCCATGTGAAAACTCCAGCTGTCTCTTGATCCCTCGATTCCCCACTATAATGCATCTGTAATGTGTAAACCTTGTATTGCATTTCTTTCTGACTCAACTGGCATTCCTGAGCAATATATAAATACATTTATGCATTGAAAATGAAAGATGTATTTTCGATACCGTTGACCTATCTAAGAAGGAAGCTCCCTTTTATATCAAATCTAAGTAGGTGAAATTATACTCTTTATAAAGTATTTTGGTCGCCCGTTGGTCTGGGCTGTTGGGGGCCGTTAGGAACCCGTTCTTAAACCTCACACGATATGAATTGTGATTCTAAAAGTATAACTTTAGGCCACTAAAATAAAACGAACTTGTTTCTCATCACCAAGCCATGAAAAATATGACGAGGGCGCTTTTTTTTTTTTTTTTTTGTTTGTTTGCTATATTAAAGATGGCAGACATACAGTAAAACCCCGCATAAGCGGACATCCTCCGATCCGGGCCAAAGTGGCTGCTTATGCGGGGTGTCTGCTTATGCGGGGTTTCCAGATTTTTACTGGCTATACATTTAATGCATCCCTGACATCAGGAGCTTTAATTTAATACTAAATACACATACCTTTCATAATTTCTATCAAGGTATATCTATTTAAAAAAAAAAAAAATCTAAAATCGTTTTTTCTAATGTGCGCGGTGATGAGAAACAAGTGTTTTTTTTGAGCGGCCTAACAGCTGAAGAATACAAACTGAGAGGGTGGTATCTGTCCTCCTCGATATGAACTCGTATATATTAAATGTACAGCAATGAGAGTACTGAAATAGATGTTTATCAAGGACATGTATGGATCATTGTGTAAAAGAAGTTGTCCTTTCCCCGTGTTTATTCTTAACAGAGGCAAAAATCGCTCTTACCTAGCTTTATGAACAATAAGTTTACTTATCTTAACAAGTTACAATTTGATAGAGTTCTGCTGTATGGACGGTACAATAGTGAGTGATACATCAACATTCCTCTGTGAAGTCTGTTCTGACATGCCTCCATTGTTCATGACGTCACCAGTCAGCGGCATGACGTCATAAAACAGCCTCGTGACGCGGGCTGACGTCAACACTCCCGCATATACATGTATACGTTACAAACACGAGCGTCACAAACTCACACCTCACTCTGGTGGTTTAAACAACAGTCGGTCCCGTCCTTTTCATACTCTTAACTAGCGACTTCGTCACTTTTGCATATTGCATGCAGAACAGGCGTTGGATCTGGTGGCCAGTGTAGAAATAAGCCCGGAGCCCTGTAAAAGACACATTTCATTCTGTGCTCCTGTACACAAACTGAGCTATCCACCCTCTCACTCTCATTTTGAACAAACCTCCACATGTTCCACAACTGCCCTTGTAGTGCCAAAATCGGTTACCCTGCCAAAAATGGTAATCATGAGAATTACATGTCGTGATATGCTTAATTTCGGCAAATTCCATCACTGCGTATGTTCGCGCATGTGCACAAGATACTAGTGGGCGATAATTACCATTTTTGGCAGGGTAACCGATTTTGGCACTACACCCTCACCCAGTCCCCAGACGTTGTTCGTTTAAAAAAAAAAACCCGCCAAGATCCAGGGAAACCCCCGTCACCCGCCACCCCGCCACCCGTCACCCGTCACCCCGTCACCCCGCCACCCCGCCACCCGCCACCCCGTCACCCCGCCACCCCGTCACCCCGTCACCCCGCCACCCGCCACCCCGTCACCCCGCCACCCCGTCACCCCGTCACCCCGCCACCCGCCACCCGTCACCCTCACCCAGTCCCCAGACGTTGTTCGTTTAAAAAAAAAAACCCGCCAAGATCCAGGGAAACCCCCGCCACCCCGCCACCCCGCCACCCCGTCACCCGCCACCCCGTCACCCCGCCACCCGTCACCCCGCCACCCCGTCACCCCGCCACCCGTCACCCCGCCACCCCGCCACCCGTCACCCCGCCACCCAGCCACACCGCCACCCCGCCACCCCGCCACCCCCTCACCCCGTCACCCCGCCACCCCCCTCACCCCGTCACCCCGCCACCCCCCTCACCCCGTCACCCCGCCACCCCCGTAACCCCGCCACCCCGTCACCCCGCCACCCCGTCACCCCGCCACCCGTCACCTCGTCACCCGTCACCCCGTCACCCCGCCACCCCGTCACCCCGCCACCCGTCACCCCGCCACCCCGTCACCTCGTCACCCCGTCACAGGTAGATGGTGATGGCACGCGCCCGGCCCCGTCACGGTGATCGCAGGGTGCAGGTGGGGCGCTGGGCGCAGGTGTGTCGACCAGTGTGAGGGACGTGAAGGTGGAGGGGTGTGCAGGTGGTAGGGAGGCAGAGAGAGGTGGGTAGGACGAATACTGGAGAACTCGACCCGTAACGAACTCGACCCGATTTAAAAACTCGACCCGTAACGAACTCGACCCGATTTAAAAACTCGACCCGTAACGAACTCGACCCGTTTTAAAAACTCGGGTACGCCTCAGGAGTGGCATGCGGTGGCCAAGATTAAAACAAATCAGGTTTTGATTTTATCCTACCCTATCTCCTCTATTTTGGAATATTACGTGATAATAATGCTGTATGCCACTAGTGGCATATAAAACTCCGTATACCAGTCAGCGTGGCATACGGAAACTCAATGTTAAGCCTATGGGATTTTATATTAGGGGTAGGATAATATGTGAACCCTAACCATATCCCTAACCTTAATCCTACACCCAGAAATAACTGCACTTATTTTCTATATCCGCTGGTTTATTTGTCTAAAAGCTAACTAGTCAGATATTTCCTTCTATATCAAACTGTCTTATTCATAAGAATTTGAAACGGGTCGAGTTCTCCAATCGAATTCTCCATATCGGGTCGAGTTCTCCTGACACCTACAGGTCGAGTTCGTTTCGGGTCGAGTTCTCCAGTAACGGTAGGACACAGGGACTGAGGCCAGTCTATGCTGAGTGGGGTGATCAGAGGATACAGGTGTAGGATGAGGGTGATTAAAGGGGTGTAGGCCGGGTGAGAATCGGGTGAAGTATGCACAGTGTCACTGGCAGGAATACAAATACACCCATCATACATGGAGATAAGAACCATTAAGGCACAGAAAATATAAAATAATTGTAGGCATTTTTTATTGATTTTTTAATTATTTTTCAACTTTTTGTAAATAACGTCAATTTACAGGTTCAACCCACGGGCTGCGGCGAGTAAGAAATGGGTTTTTGAAATCAGCATGATTTTCTGCTTTAGAAACAACCATCAGACCTTTTGTACTCATTCGCGACAAAATCACCCCCTCGTCTCCTGGACTACACGCTTATAAACATTCCTGTATTCTTATTCATCGGGTGACTGTGTCGACGTTCAGCACCTGCTGTGACTGTAACCTATGAATATTCATACGTAACTCTGATACGTCTTCACCCGCCTTACACACAAAGTAGTCCCTGATGTCTGGTCGTTAGGCGTGACGAGTATGGACATTAAAGGGCTGATTTCACCAACACGATGGAAATAACCATATTATTTTCAATGCAATGGAAACTTCCCTTAAGAGGCCGCTGTTGAAAATAGCAGAAAGTAAAAGAGATTACGAAACAGGGGGCTGTTGAATAATCTAGGATCTTACATAAAGACACTTGTCCGTATCATTGTACAAGGGTTATCGTTTGATAATATTTAAGTCTGTTTCCTAAGACAGTAATTAGCCGTCCTTAAGCGCCAGATCCACTAAGGCGATTTTCCATCTGAATTAGGGTTCGCAGACGTTCGCATGGGCATGCGAATGCCTTGCGACAGTATTCAATATATTGAATATCATCGCATGGGATTCGCACAATCGCATTGACGGCAGACGCATTCGCATGGTCGCCTTAGTGGATCTGGCGCTTAAAGGTCATCTATAAGTGTTGAATAAAGTTGTCTCACATCGTCTCTGACTGTCAATGGCATACAGAAAAGGGGTCTTTATGTAGGACCCTAGATTATTCAAGGCTCCCAGGGTTTGACCATACCAACCCCTAAGTCGTAGCTGAGCGCGGACAGGGGTGGGTGGCTAATCTAGGTCTGTTAAGCCCATAAGACACCGACATTTTTTCCCGATTCATCCCGACCATCGGCTCGGTGACAGTCGGGAATAAAATGTCGATGTCTTATACCTATAAGACACCGACACGATGACTCTTCCCGACGACCCCTTCTGCCTTTATAACCTCGTAAAACAACCCGATTGAGATCAAAGAGAGCGGCCGGGTGCCGGGCCCGGCTGGGCCCCGGGCCGGGTGATAAGTATATATAGGCAATAATGCAAAGTTTGATAACTTCTGGTCTATTTAAAATATCCGAAAAAGGTTTTCAGATCTATGATCGCTTGTTTCTCCCCTACACATCGATATAAGACACTTGTAAATCGGACTGAGGGATAGCTGGTAACTCTTTTTAAATGGCATGCTTAGAATCGGTAACGATCGGTGAAAGTGCGTACACCGGAATCTTAAGGTCGGGCAGAGTCGGTCATATCTGACATGGTAGTAATGCCCGACGCGTCGGGAAAAGCAATAAAATCGGGTCGGTGAAGTGCGTATACCGACCCGATTGATGCAGATTGTCACAGACCCGACGGATCCGTCGGGCAAAGGTAGAATCGGGCACAGCGGTCGGGTCGGTGTCTTATAGGCTTTAAAGAGCAGTCTCATCTTACTGTCGGCCCAGGACAGATCTGTGAGTGACTTACAGAGTACAAAGCCTCCTGAGTAGGCGGGCGGCGTGGGGCTGTACTTCTCTGATACTCTGCTAGATGACAGTCATTTGAGGAGGCCGCTATACAGCTCTTCAGTCAACCTCCCTGTGTTTTCAGCGACGATCCATTCACAGAATCTACTTATCCATGAGGCCTACAGAAGAAATACATGTAATTATACTAGAATCACTAGTTCTAATATTCAAATAATGTGACGCTGGTGCGAGCGCTAAAAATCCGCATATTTAAACAGGGATGGCTGGATTTCCTGTCTGGCATCTCTAAGACTCTGACGAACACGCTGACTGATGAGTTCCTACCTCCGTCCATGTTAGACCCGCCGTGTGTGGAGGACGAGATAGGCGCATGCACGTCAGCCATGCCTCACGCTCCAGCACAGGGGACCAGTGGGGCCAGTGATGCTGTAAACTGGTCGGAGAGTGTAGGCAGTGATGCTGTAAACTGGTCGGAGAGTGTAGGCAGTGATGCTGTAAACTGGTCGGAGAGTGTAGGCAGTGATGCTGTAAACTGGTCAGAGAGTGAAAGCAGTGAAGCTGCAAACTGGTCAGAGAGTTTAGCTAATGACAGTGTGAGCTGGGCGGAGAGTGTTGAGCATGAGGAGAAGGAGGTGATGACGGCCACAAACTGGATGCCGGACTTTGCTGCCTCGTGGAAACCGAAAGGTGGAAGGAGGAGGTTTGACCGAGCACCAGGAAGCGGGGTCAGGTTTGACGAGAGTGCGGGGCCTCGCGACCACCACCCAGCTAGGTGGAGGGATGGCTGTTTTCCACTTTTCCAAGGGAATCCATGTTTTCATTTCCAGTTTACCTTCCACCGCTCACAGCCTAAGCACAGACCTGACTACCACCCTCCACTCCTCCAGTCTCTCACCTGTTGACCTCCACAACCGAGGATGACACAAGGCTTAGCGCCGTACGGGTTTACATATTCCTATATACCTATGGCTGTACACTCTATGCTTACACCACGTTCTGGGGGGTGGAGTAACTTATGGATACTACCCAAGATTGCCCTATACTACCCAAGGTTGACATTTAGACCAATCAGATTGTCTCTTACAAAATTCATATGAAAAGCGCAGTGGGGAGTAAACATTAAGTGTCAAGTTACTCGATAAGGTTGGATCTGGCTTCAGGTTTGATGGTGGATGAGCAAATAACGCTAATTAACGTTATTAAACCACATTTGAAGGTATATAGGAATAGGGAAACCAAGTACCAGTGAAAGGAAGTCAAAATTACTCGGTAAGGCTTGGAAAAATTACTGCCCGCGGCCAAGGCCTTGGGCAGTAATTTTTCCAAGCCTTACCTCGTAACTTTGACTTCCTTTCACCGGAACATAGTTTCCCTCTATTACGTAACCTTACATACCTGTAATGTTAGTAGTTTATCCTTGCTCTCAACATGTACCTATCAATTCGTCTAAAGTCCTTATGTGCATTTTATTGTTCTAAGGTTTTGCGCTGCACACGTGCTTCTAGTTAGTAAATACTGTTTATTTTATTATTTCTTATTTAGTTTATTGCATCTAAGTACAAATTTGAGTTTTTCTGATGACTCCATATTTGAACGTGAGTATAGGGTGGGACCAGTCTAACCAACGAGTATAGAGATATACATATGCTCGTTGGTCTAAGGCAAGACCTGGTCCCTTCTGATCTCGGGCAGACAGATGTCAGTTTAATTGGGCTTTTAGCGTAATGGCCGCCGTCCGGGTCCCGCCCACCTCTCGCCGATTAACGCGATAAGCGAGAACGATGAGAGAGCGCCGCCACGCCCCCTGCCGGGCCCCGCGCGCATCACGAAGACCTCGTGAAGGTCAACTGGACGTCTCAAGGTCAGGTGTACAGGCTCGTGGCATGTCATTCTCCACGCACAGGTTTAGTTGTGTCCGTCTCACTGATGAGTTGGTGTACTGGACGCCGCCGGGAGAATGCAGACCCTATTGAGGTATCCCAGAATTCAGTCTGTTTACAGGTCCCGGTGTGTGTTTGTTACCGACATTGTATGGTGATAGAACCTTGAACCGTAACCCGAAATTATTGCAGTTTAAAGGTTTTTATAAATCTTCAAATGGGAAATCCGATGTCAGAAATGGAAATTTCATCTATTTCTACATAAAATCCGAAATTGTATTCAGGTTCTTCAAATATAAATGGGAAAACTGTGGTTCATGTGATCGTAGTGTGCCCAGCCACTCGCGAGCGGAATTTGTGTTTACCCTGGGCGATAACAGGGCAGGGTTCGTACAGAGCCTGGAAAACCTGGAAAAGCCTGGAATTATGCTTTTCAGTTTTCCAGGCCTGGAAAAGCCTGGAATTCTCACAGAGAGCCTGGAAAAACCTGGAAGAGCCTGGAAAATTTAGTTTTGCATAAAAACATTTTTGTTTAGTCTATGAAATTCTGGACATTATTAGCTTTCCCTACGGTACCTGACTGCCTTCAGTGACTTGGATTGAATACTTCCCAAAATCCTTTTTGCTAATGATATAGCTGTTTTGATTATTTATTTTCATATTTGTTTCACTAGCAAGATGGTATTGATTAACATTATTATGTGCCTGGAAAAGAAATATTAGAGCCTGGAAAAGCCTGGAAAAAGCCTGGAATTTTATTGGGCTGTCTATGTACGAACCCTGGCAGGGAGAGTAGTAACCTCTGGAAGGCGTATAGGTTTCTTCAATACAGGTGTTAGATTGGCCGCCACCTCTCTCACCGCCCTGTTCCAACTTAAAGTTCAGGGATGCCAGTTTGTAGGATTTTGCCTACATGTAGGATTTTCATTTTAGTTTCAAAGTGATGAAAAGTTCAAGAAATTGTATGTTTTGAGAACAAAATAGACTCCAGGTTCCCTGAAATCTAAATCTTGGATAAACTTATTCTATAATCTTTCAAAATTCCGAATTTAGCTACCCCGAGTACACTGAGTAAGAGGGGCTATGGATCCCAGTCCTCCAACCTAGAACTATAGGATGGTAGGATTTCTGTAGGAAATGCTCCTACGGATAAGGGCAAACTTGAATACTGACTTCTGATTGGCTTAAAATATAAGCCCAAGAATCTGCTAGGAGAGTGATGGGGATTCCCCATACACCATGTGCGTTTTAGTTGATACATAGACTGGCCTCAGTCCCCATGTAGGAATTTTTTCTGACCCCAACTAGCATCCCTGTTAAAGGTTGGTCAGGTTAAGCCCAGATCGTGTCCACGAATTCTCACTCTCAGACCAAGAATTATTTTGTCATAGCTGGAGTCGCCTGTCTAAAAAACCATAGATTACTGTCCATCTAAAGGGTACAGAGTAATTGCTAGTTCCACCTACATATAACAGGAAATTGTAAGATAACGCCACTGTAGTCGGGGGACAACCACTATTTACTGCTGTCATAATCAATGGATAATCGTGAGACAAGGCTAAAACCCTTTTATGTTTTGTTAAATGTCGGGGGTGGGGGTGGAGGTGGAGGTGGGGGGGGGGGGGGGGGGTGATGGCTGCCTCCATAACCCAATAACTATGTGATCTATATCTGTAATCTGGTAATTCATCGAAGTGCTGCATAAAGTGCTGGTTCCACCAACACACAAGATATAGGGAGATTTGTCAAGATTTGGTTGTCTTACCAAACCTTGCTAGGTTTCTAATAACCTCCTGCATTTTTGCCACAAAGCATCGGTCTGGTTAAGTACCTTTGCCTGTTCTTGTCGTGGTATGACAGCAATGTACCGTGAAATATACACACATCATCGCGTAAAACATACACATATCATCGCACTTGACGTATTGCAGCAAAGGATGCAAGATATCGCAGCACTGTAAGATGTAAAAAAACTGATGTACCAAGATAAACCACGGCAAACAAATCGTGTTGATGGAATCAGCACTTTACTAAGCCTCCTGTCCTTTCCACGGTAATCTACCTATCAGAAGTTCCCTTAAAAGTCAGTTTCTGATATAGCCACCGTCCCCTGAGCTAGACAAGATCCCTCCACAATAATGCCGTGGAATTTTGGCGCGGATTCCTCTATAAACCGTTGACACAGTGAAAAGACTGGATATAACTTTCGGCGCCGGTAACAAGCGGAACGCGCGGGAACTTGCCTCGCGGCAGATGAGACGCTTACCTCGCGCAGACAGATGCAAACTGCTGGTTGCCCGCGGGCGGCCATAAATAGGCGTGTCTGATCCTCAGGCTTAATCCGGCGCGAACATTAAACCAGCGAAACAGACAAGATACCAGCCAACTAGGTGCGTGGGGATCGCGTTTATGAGATTGAATACACCGCACTCTCACAGCAGATCTTTCGAGGCGCTAGCACTTACTATTATCTGCGTCAACCCAACGCTGGTTCCCTGGGTGTCCATTAAAGACAGGGGGACCAGCTAACATTTTTTTTATATCGAAAACAAGGCAACTGCCAAACGTTATGCAACTCGAAGAACTTCTATATTGTGAGTTGGGAAATCATAAACAATGCCAATGTTTCTAATCCACAGCTGATTAGACTGCCCCTTTGAGTGAGCACATGAGGTGCTTCCCACTTAAGAAAGCAATTCCTAATACTAGCGACTTCGTCGGTTCATACCCCCTCCCTCCACCCTGGCCCTGGCGACCCCTAGCGGGTGAACGAGAAACCATTGTAAACTCGTGGTTATTATTTCGCGTGACACAGGAATTTTGCCGGCAACCAGCGTAGCTTTCTCTCAAGATTAGCAGATAAAAAGAACTACATTACTAAACTTTGATTTCGGTGTGGCTCGAAATAAATCATAAGAGAAAAGGTATATCTGCCAATAGATCTACAAAAAAAGAAGAACAGATTCTAGTTTTTCCCTGCACGAGATTCTCACTCCTCAATCTCCAAACATACGTTTTGTTCACTCTGTCTCTATGTGCGGGAGCAACTTCAAGCGGATTCGACGAAATTCTAACGTTTTATATGTGGTAGGTAACTATGTCTAATTTCACATCACACATTTTTAGAACTTTTATTAGGGTTATACAACCGAACTCGGCAATAGGCCGTTCTTCCGTTTGCTCCCTCTGGTGTCTACCATAAATACGGGTAGATATATGTAAGAGTGATATTCTAGTGAGATTATAGTCAGTACATTTCAGGGCAATACAATATAACAGAAACGAATGTATATTATTTACCATATAAATGTATGCCTCTCTATATAGGGCACAGAGCCATTGTTAGTTCATAAAACAGTCACTAGGTGGCCATCAGTATGGCAGGCCCCTTTGGGGGGACAGATCCATATTCTAGCTCTTTGTTCTTACGAAATTCAACTGCCTTTCAATGTTTTGCCATGGTTCCCTTGATTCTCCACACCCATCCTAGAGCAGGATGACATAATGATTAAACCCAGGACATGATGTTTTTCACATAGAACACTGTATATACATATGTCAGCAAGGCTAGAGTTGTGACACTTCCCCATTATCACTCACTTCTTTCACACCTCCCTTAGTGAAGAAAACCTACTTTTCCACCTCCTTTAGTGAAGAACACCTACTCGGGGGGCGTCATGGCGGCCTCCATGGATCATAGGCTATATGCCGTATACAATTAGAACACAAAATACTTCCCAAAGTGCTAAGAATTTAGGATCTTTGAGGGGAAAAAATACAACTGGCGGATAGGACAGATTTTGTCTCAAACAGGCAGGTTGGCGCAGAGATACGAGCGGCCGCAGGAAGGAGAGTGTGGGGTCTCTGCTAGGAGAGTGAATACACCGGTCGCACTATCGCGGGCCTCTTCTTGTTACTTTTCACCGGCCCCGGGGCGAATCGCCGCCTTTTGACGATTCGCCTCTTTGGGTTTTTCTGAAGGCGAGACTGACTTTTCATGGGTGGCCGACGCTGTTTCTTTTTGTGGGTGAAGTTTGGTTCTTTTGGACGCGTTCACTGAAGTGTGACGTCACAGACGCTAGGCAGACGCTGGGGTAGACGGTGCTCGTGACGTCACAGACGCTGAGTGAGACGCTAGCGCCCTCTAGTGTAATTACCACGTTAGGGCGTTCTCTCTTTCACTGGGTTTCAACAAACGCCGACGAACGCACCCTATAACTATGCCCAGCCTAGTAGAACGATTCAATATGCTATCAGAAAAAACACAAAACACCATATCCGGAGTTTGGCCCTCAGTACTTTGACTATATCGGTTCGAGATTATATGTCTCCAATCTTTTTAAATGCATATTTTTGATACACTCACTAGCGACTTTGTCGGGTCGGAGTTGGCTGCCACCCCCACCCCCAACTGTCCTGTTTGTATTAAGCTAGTTAGCAGACAGGGCGATGTTGTTATCAAACCGTTTTTTTCTATCGGTTGCGCCCTCTCTTAGCTCAACTTATATAGCACAGGGACACCGAAACTGAATACACAATAATACATTGGCAGGCCTAGCTATTATATGCTTATATTTTTCCATGTTCAAACCAAGATAATTATCACCTATGAAGTTTAGACATCCCAGACTCGTTGATACAATACCCTTGTTTGTTCCAACAATTTAATCTGTCAAAAAACAACACTCCTGCAATCACACCCACCGTTCACACTTTAGCTGTGATTGCTGTATATGTCTATATGAATGCCGCTGGAATCGCGGTGTTTGTCCGAGCGGCCGCGTTACTAGACAGTGGGCCGTTAGGCGGCGCTGAACGGAAACGCCTGTATCCTCAACTTTCTTGGCTGGTTCCTCCTGCTGTGCAAGCAGATCACCGGGGAACCAGCGTACTGCAGATACCAGCGAAAGTTGGGATCTCATTGGTTTCCCACGAGAAAAGTAGATCAGAAAACTACAATACTAAATATTGATTTATCTCGAAATAAATCATAAGAGAAAAGGTACTTCTGCCAATAGATCTACAAAAAAGAAGAACAGATTCTAGTTTTTCCCTCCACGAGAATCTCACTCTCGTGGCCTCTCAGTCTCCAAGCCTAAGTTTTGTTCACTCCGTCCTTATGTGCGGGAGAAACTCCAAGCGGATTTTACCGGAATCGTAGGTTTTTTTAAATATAGTAGGTAATTAACTGTCATCGTAGCTTCTAGACAACCTTATTCAGAGACGATTGTAGTAAAGTACACGTCAATAGAAGCCAACGGATAATAAAATGCTGGCAATGACAATATCACCTAAATTCACACCCTCCTTCCGATAGAAACGTTGCTATTTCGGGAAGTAAATCTGAATTTGAACGAGGGACTTCACATGAACAAAGTAGGATTTCATTCTCTACTTGGGGGTCCCGGGAGTGTTGTCGTTGCACCCTACCAGGTGTCACTAGTGTGCCGGTGGGGGATACACTGGCCACCAGAGCACTGATTAGCGTTAGCTCTGGTGGAGTCCATCTGAGCTACCTTGACCTTCACTCGCCTAGCTGATCTTCTTACTACCAGAGTCAGAATCTCTGCTGGAAGAGTGAATCATTCTTCCAGCAGGTTTTTTGTCATTGTAGTCTCTGTCACAATAGGTTTTTCGTTGTTGGAGATTGTAGTACTCTCGAAACCCCCATTCTTATTATTATTTGTTTTGTTTATTTATAGATTAAGAGATCACGATGTTCGACGTTGTATTCAATTAGCTAAGTTAATAATGCTTTGTAGTGAGTATTCATAGTTTATCTTCCACGATCTCTGAAAAGCTGTAACTGGGTTTCTCTTTTGTGTGACTCTGTATGAGAGCGAGATGGTAAAGGGAGAAATCTATACAGCTGGAGCGAATATACATAGTTAAGACAGCTATTGTTATAAGGCCCGCCCCGCTTGCACTTATCATTCAATGTACCCTCCATGGTAATTGTCAGTGATGGGCGGGGTAGGTGGAGGGGTAGTTATATGTTTCATTATCGCATGGAAAACCGATTGTAAAATCGAAAGCAATGAAGACCATTTAAAAAAAAAAAAAATCTCCCAAAAGCGTATATTGCTTCGAGATATATGTATCGAGCTCCCTGGCCTGAAAGCGATCGGACCAGACCAACTTCTAAGTGGGAGACAGAGGGCGGTGACCAATCTAGGCCGGGGGGGGGGGGGGGGGGGGGTCCTGGATTGTTGTCGTTGCACCCCGCCATGTGTCGCTAGTGTGCAACAACGGGATGTACTACTGGCGATTTAGATTGGCAACCCACCCCTATCTGCGCCGAGCTATGGCATATTTTGAAAGAAAAAAAAAATACACAGGAGAGGTAATAAGAAAATGGAACATTTGCTCTGAGATTGTGATGTAACACTCTCCAAGCAGTACAAAAGATCTGGTAGGAGAGTAACAGACATGTCGCTGTAGTGGGTCAAGGTGACCGCGGATTTAACCGAACCAAGGGTAACGTTGTGTAGCTCTGGTGTCCAGTGTGGGCGGGACAGACTGATGACACCTGCCGTGATGACCGCAGCCCCACCTAGCGGGCCCTCAGGGCACCACAGGGGGTGACCTGTCACACCGATGCCCTCAGGCGGGGAGGTGTCCGACTCGCGGTTAGACGCCACTAGAGACACCTGCCGGCCAAATACCGCACCACCGTTAGCCGCTATAATAGCCTCGTTTCTAACTGCGGGGTAAAACCGCTGTGAATGTAGCATTGACCCGAGAATCTCAGGAGAAACCGTTATTTTATGGTTCATCTTTAAAACCAACACCTTTCTTGGATCTACTTATGAGTGAAATAAATAATATTATTTCCAATGTTAATAGATTTATTATGTTTTACAAGAAAAGTAGATAAGAAAACTACACTACTAAACATCGATTTTGGCATGGCTCGAAATAAATCATAAGAGAAAAGATACTTCAGCCAATAGATATACCAAAAATAAGAACAGATTCTAATATTTTCCTCCACGAGATTCTCACTCTCGTGGCCCCTCACTCTCCAAGCCTAAGTCTAGTTCACTCTGTCCTTATGTGCGGGGAGAAGTCCAAGCAGATACTACCAGAATCGTAGTTTTTTAGATATACAAATGTAGTAGGTAACTAACTTGGTAACCAACTAACTAGTGCTTGTAGTGTAGGAGGAAGTATTTTGAGACTGATTTGACTTTATTAAACCAAATCTATTAGTAGTTCTTTGTCTGATGACTTCAAATTTTTGATTTCATCTTTTTTATTCAGTGAAGATTTCACGATGCAAGTAATCGTCATGCATATCGCTATTCCTTACTTTTTGTATTTTCTAAATATGTCTTAATTGAGTTTCTATTGGTACTAATGTCCCACACAGGGACAAAACCAAAGAGAAATACAAGAAAATCTCGGACCGAAATATAACGTTGAATCTTTCATAAACTCTTTGAAGCAAAGAATGGAAAAGACTGCCTGGTGAATTTTTTTGGTCATTATATATGCACCTGTATATTCAACTACAAAAAAGGACTCAAATTCAGTCTTTAAAGACAGATGTTGGCACAACATCGACCATAAAAAGAGACAAAACACGCCACATTGACGAGACCAGCGTTCACTCACGTGCTTCCACCTGGTGGAGACTGCGTGAACTACCCGCGGGACGCTGTGGGAACGCTGTATGAACGCTGTGTGGACGCTGTGTGGACGCTGTGTGGACGCTGTGTGGACGCTGTGTGGACGCTGTGTGGACGCTGTGTGGACGCTGTGTGGACGCTGTGTGGACGCTGTGTGAACGCTGTGTGGACGCTGTGTGGACGCTGTGTGGACGCTGTATGGACACTGTGTGGACGCTGTGTGGACGCTGTGTGGACGCTGTGTGGACGCTGTGTGGACGCTGTGTGGACGCTGTGTGGACGCTGTGTGGACGCTGTGTGAACGCTGTGTGAACGCTGTGTGGACGCTGTGTGGACGCTGTGTGGACGCTGTGTGGACGCTGTGTGGACGCTGTATGAACGCTGTGTGGACGCTGTGTGGACGCTGTGTGGACGCTGTGTGGACGCTGTGTGGACGCTGTGTGGACGCTGTGTGGACGCTGTGTGGACGCTGTGTGGACGCTGTATGAACGCTGTGTGAACGCTGTGTGGACGCTGTGTGGACGCTGTGTGGACGCTGTATGAACGCTGTGTGGACGCTGTGTGGACGCTGTGTGGACGCTGTGTGGACGCTGTGTGGACGCTGTGTGGACGCTGTGTGGACGCTGTGTGGACGCTGTGTGGACGCTGTGTGGACGCTGTGTGGACGCTGTGTGGACGCTGTGTGGACGCTGTGTGGACGCTGTGTGGACGCTGTGTGGACGCTGTGTGGACGCTGTGTGGACGCTGTGTGAACGCTGTGTGGACGCTGTGTGGACGCTGTGTGGACGCTGTGTGGACGCTGTGTGGACGCTGTGTGGACGCTGTGTGGACGCTGTGTGGACGCTGTGTGGACGCTGTGTGGACGCTGTGTGGACGCTGTGTGGACGCTGTGTGAACGCTGTGTGAACGCCGGACGGATGTAGAGGCAGAGTGACAGGGTAGAATGGCCGCCATCCAGCCATAACGTAAGCTCGTACATGAAAACCCTTTTCTGTACACCATAGAGACCCAGGGACGATGTGGGTCAACTTTACTCAGTACTTATAGACCACCTTATACTTATGGACCACCTTATACTTATGGACCACCTTATACTTATGGACCACCTTATACTTATGGACCACCTTATACTTATGGACCACCTTATACTTATGGACCACCTTATACTTATGGACCACCTTATACTTATGGACCACCTTATACTTATGGACCACCTTATACTTATGGACCACCTTATACTTATGGACCACCTTATACTTATGGACCACCTTATACTTATGGACCACCTTATACTTATGGACCACCTTATACTTATGGACCACCTTATACTTATGGACCACCTTATACTTATGGACCACCTTATACTTATGGACCACCTTATACTTATGGACCACCTTATACTTATGGACCACCTTATACTTATGGACCACCTTATACTTATGGACCACCTTAAGACGGTAGCAAACGAACTAAAATACGTGTATTATCCTACCCCTAATAAAAAACACCATAGGCTTAACATGGGATTTGTTTATGTCACGGGTAGTGACATAAAGTGTTGTTTATGCCGCTACTTTCTGATACTGAAAAAATATGGAAACGGGGGTAGGATAAAATCTAGATGCCACTCGTTGGAGTTTGAGCTTATTTATGCCACTCATTTTGTTGGCTCCGTAATGTCACTCGTCTTCGACTCGTGAAATTATGGAGCCAACAAAATGCGTGGCATAAATAAACTCAGACTCAAACTCGTGACTTCTCTTGATATTATCAAACGATTAACCTTGTACGAGGTACAGAAAATGGTCTTCCTTCCCGAGTGTAGATTATTCAACGGGCCCTATGTGAAAGTCCATGTCTGGTATAAACGGCATAAAGCATAAAACGAGCAGGTATAGTATAGATGGGTGCTTGTGTTTACCAGTGCATCTCCAACATTATACATGTACGTCATTAGTTTTATCATAGACATGTGAATACTTACGTAAATGATAACCTCGTGTTCTATATGGCTAATACTTGCCTCTAGAGTGGCAACTCGTTACTGTGAATCTGAGATCACTGAGGAATATTTGAGGAAATGAGAGGCAACCTTTACGAGTTGGATTCGCCATGCAGAACGTGGTGTGAGTGCAGTGGCTACTGCTGCCACCTGGCGTCAATCTATGACAACGTTTTACCATCTGAGCGGAGACGGGACTTTTTTCTTGGGAGGATTCGCTCACTGAAAACTAGACTCCGTTGTGGGAATCCATGGAGAGACCTGAATGCTTATTGTTCACTCTCGGCCAATGCAGATATCGTAATCGCTGATGAGTTATCAATGCAATGTCAGGCGCTATGTTGTTCATGGCGTGGGAATAGTGGATGTGAAGTTGTGAGAATCCATACAGCATCCAGAGCTATTTCTTAGACGTTCAGATAATAATCCTATGTTATATTTTAAATATATAAGACTTTTAAACAAAGATGATATTAATTTAGCTTCATCCACGCTAATGATGATAATAATAATGATAATGATGATAATAATAATGATGATAATAATAATTATAATAATAATAGTAATAATAATGATAATGGTGATAATGATAATAAAATGATGATAATCATAATAATAATCATCATCATTATTATTATTATTACTACTACCACTATTATTATTATTATTATTATTATTATTATTATTATTATTATTATTATTATTATTATTTTAAAAAAAAAACAGTCGTTCGAACCTCCCATGCACCCATCGAGCACGAAACGCGAATCTCACCAAAGTCAACCGTGATTCGGATTCCCCTTCTCTTAGATGACCTTGACCTTGACCTTGGCGGACGTACAGGTGTGGGCGAGGTTTGAACTTGAAGGTGATGATTTCACCTGTGACTTCTCCCAGGTACTTGAGACGTCAGGTCGAGCTGTCCAGGCCCTCAGGGGGTGGGGTGTGTGTGTGTGTGTGTGTGTGTGTGTGGGGGGGGGGGGGGGGGGGGGTCTGTGAGAGAGACTCACACTGACAGAGATGTTTTCATTTTTGAAACATAAAATCACTTTCCTTGTGTAAAATGAACATATAACAACACAGAGTAGAGAGATACAACTGTTATATTACTCACATCAGTAACAAGCCTCAATTCCCAACTCTACCTACCCACAGACTCTTCATAGAAGAATATAATTAGTCATAATAACATAACTTGTATCTGATACATTCCCGGTGTTTTTTGGTGTATATATGTCAAGTTTAAACCCTGAATTGTCATGGGAAATATTTCCTTTTTTTCTGACCTCAACTGACATGCCTGACCCTCCCTCTGGCGGGCTCTCAGTGAACTGTGGAGGTGGGAGTGGCGTATTGTGAAGTGGTGAATTCCTGCAGAGACCAGTCACAATAGCCGGGTCCGGGCCCTGTGTGTGACAGCGGCGGGCGATAAAAGGGGAATTGGAACACCATCTTCTTGGAGTTAATGGGAAGTTTTCTGTAGACTTCACAAGAAATAATGACGCTTTCTTCTCTGAGACTTATCTTCTCGTATATTTAGACTGACCTAAAAGTACCTTCTACTTCTCTGTGCAGTGTCACCACTTTGTACTTTTATTTTTTTATTTTTTTTATTGTACTTAACTTTTTTCCTATCATTTCCTCATATTGTACCTTTTTTTCGTACCTTTTCTCCGGGGAATGTAATTTTTTTTTGTCTTTTCCCCTAGAATTATGGTTTGATAATGGAATTTCAAGTGTTTATATCAGAATGACATCTTCACCTCTTCTATCTTCTAGGCTGAGTGTTGAGAAAAGTATGCCATGTGACACATATTTCAAACCATTCAGATTTTGTCATTTCATTCACAACCAAAATTTTGTCCATAACATGTACTTTATCAAGAGTATTAAAGATTTGTTTAGGGTCCAAATACCAGAAAGTGTTTCTCAGGGGTGGCTGTAGAATTTGTTTGTTGTGTGGTAATTGTAGAATCTCCATTAATTGAATGATTGTGAATTATTTTATTACCCACCTAATATGTAGTCTCCATACTAAGCCTATGGAGCCTACAGATCACTACTGAGTAGAATTCTCCTAGGAGAATACGGCTGTTCCGGTCATCTGCCGGGCATTATTGGAACTACTTTATATAAACAATGCAGGGCGCTTGCGTCGAATTTCTAATTATGTACAAGATTTTTTCTTAATAATTACTCGAAAGGCGAGTAATAAATACAACATTACCATGATTTGGATCTGTGTGGCCGTATTCTCCTTGCGTCGCCCATAGTTTTACCACGCGTCAACTACGCGGAGAATACGACCACTCAGATCAAAATCATGGTAATATTGTGTATATAGTAGACTCGTTATGACTGGGCAGTACTTAAAATACACGGTTAAAAGGAAATTTCCTTTTTTTATTTACTTGACCATATATCTTACATTAAGTCAGTCAGAACATGAATTATTCAACTGGAAGTAAACAAACTTGCCTTATTAAAGAAGAAACCAACAAGTTTTGGTCAAAGTCGTTCTCCACGAGTTTGATGGTGTGATATGATCAAGGCGACAGCCGAGTGAATATCACGTAGCATTCAAACGAGTCCGAGAATAACTTCTTTGACCAAAACGAGTTGCTTTCTGTATTTATCTCACCCCTGTACACACTGAACGAATGGACAACACACAGGATATAAACCGTGGAGAACGGATAACAATACTTGTAGGGGCATGGAGAACGAATTCCCAATGCTAAGCCTATGGACATTTATTCCAGGGGTGAGATAATAAAGAAAGTCCGGAAAGTGCCTGTAATGGTTGACCGGTCATGAGACCAAACACACACGTTCACCCAGTCACCCAGCCCCACCCTCCTCCTCCTCCACTCTCACGTAGTTCTGTTGCCGTCTGTTTTTCTCAAGTCGGGAGAAGAAAACTGGTGTAGGTGAGAATAATTCTCCACAGGCGTCCCCAAAACCGCGACACCAGCGGAAATTAGTCTCTCCAAACGACGCCTGGGGGCGCCACCTCTGCACAAACAAACAAATAGACGCCGGAGGGCGCTGGTGTCGTTTTTCTCTGCAGGTAGGAGTTCAGAGTCTCAGAAGGAATGGAGCATGGCTCTGTATGCCGAATAAATTGATGCTTTTACGTTCATCTTTTCGAATAGATTAAAACCAGTAATTGGCATATTGATATGGACCATTTCATTGCTCTATAACACAAAGGGACTATTTACCAGTATACCATGGTTTTGAGGCCGTATACCACGGATTCGGATTTGTATACCACAGTTATGGTATCTGACAGGTTTTATACAATGGGTCGTGGTTTACTGAGTCCCCATACATTTTCAATGGGGACTTTGTGTACCATGGATAATAGACTTGCTCAATTCTTTGGTTATGAACATTCATCAAATGATTAATCACAATGAGAATAACGTTCATTATATTCCTATATACCTATGGCTGTACACTCTATGCTTACACCACGCTCTGGGGGGTGGAGTAACTATCTGATACTACCCAAGGTTGGTATACTACCCAAGGTTGCCGTATACTACCCAAGGTTGACATTTAGACCAATCAGATTGTCTCTTATTAAACCACATTTGAAGGTATATAGGAATAGGGAAACCAAGTACCAGTGAAAGGAAGTCAAAATTACTCGGTAAGGCTTGGAAAAATTACTGCCCGCGGCCAGGGCCTTGGGCAGTAATTTTTCCAAGCCTTACCTCGTAACTTTGACTTCCTTTCACCGGAACATAGTTTCCCTCTATTATTATCTTTCTCTGACTGGCCCTGTATCAATCGGGTAGAGCGGTAGGGGCGGTGCGGTGGTGGTAGGATACAGGGACTGAGGCCAGTCTACATGGGTCATAAAGACCACAGCTTTCTTTATTATCGCTCATATCTATATTTATCACTGTAATTGTAGGTTCCAGCATCCCAATCACATTGACATCAGCCATTGCAGTTTTCATAGAAATCCTTGTTTTCATGTCCAGTTTAAGTACAAAGATAATGCAAATTGAACCTAATTCACGGTGGTTCGAACCTCCCCACAGACCCTCAGTCCCATTCAATGGCCAACATTGATGTGTTTTCCTTGTTTTCTCAGTCTCTCTGAGGCAGTAAATTCCACATGAAAAATATTTCCTCTTTTTTTCTGACTCCAATTGACATCCTTGATTCATAGAGAACAAACCTCATGGAGATACACAAAGGGATGGATCAATATCCTACCAGTATCATCTAACGATGACGTAATTTATTTAAATACCCTGTATACCGTAGATGTCATTGACTAACCGTCGTATTTATATCAAGATGTCACCGTTATCTAAAAACGATCCCAGGTAGGTGAGAACCACCAGTGGCTGCATCACCTCCCATAGTTGTATTTGCTTTTAGTTCTTAGCGCCATTCCTATAAAAGCAGTGTGTACTTACATAATAAGTGCATACATGAATGACAACGCGACGCTAACCGCTTTACGTTATGACGCACGGACAATATAGGACTATGTCAGTTAGTTTTAAAGTCTTTCATTATGTTGATAGCGGTTCTCGCATTTACCGCCAGGTGAACAGCGACAAAGACAGGTGTGACGCCACAACGGACTGATGACGTCATATGCTCTTATAACCCGGATGTAGCTGTCAATATTCGTAACCGGAAGCGTTTTTACCATTAATCTTTCCTTTATTAGAATTCTGGGGCGGGTTCGCAAGGGGGCTCTTTTTTACTATTGATTATTTTTTTAGGGAAGGTGAGGAGGTGTGAGGTAGGTGGAGGGGGAGGTATAGGACACAGGGACTGAGTCCCGGTGAGGAGGGGTGGGGTAGTTGGAGGGATAGGTATAGGATACAGAGACTGAGGCAAGTCTAGGGAGGTGTGGGGTAGGCGGATGGGGAGGTATAGGATACAGAGACTGAGACCAGTCTAGGGAGGTGTGGGGTAGGTGGAGGGTAGGTATAGGACACAGAGACTGAGGCTAGTCTACAGGGGGAGGGGTAGGACCCAGGGACAGGGGCCAGTCTATAGGGGGAGGGGTAGGAGACAGGGACTGAGGGCAGTCTACAGGGGGAGGAGTAGGACACAGGGACTGAGACCAGTCTACAGGGGGAGGGGTAGGACACAGGGACTGAGGCCAATCTACAGGGGGAGGAGTAGGACACAGGGACTGAGACCAGTCTACAGGGGGAGGGGTAGGACCCAGGGACAGGGGCCAGTCTATAGGGGGAGGGGTAGGAGACAGGGACTGAGGGCAGTCTACAGGGGGAGGAGTAGGACACAGGGACTGAGGCCAGTCTACAGGGGTAGAGATAGGACTCAGAGACTGGGGCTAGTCTACATGCTACCCTGACATGTCAGTGACATGCAGCGTCCATCACATGTGGTCACGTGATGCTAGTAGGACGCCATGTTACTGTGTGTCACACACACACCCCACTGTCCCACCCCCCCCCCCTTCCACCTACCATCCCACATCGTGTTACCGTTATACCATAAAGTCGGTCAGGTTGAGTATGATATTTGTATGTATGCATATGAGTATAATACATGTATATGTGTTTATCCTACCCCTAATAAAAAAAACCGCCATAGACTTAACATAGGGAAATTTTATGTGGCAGGCCGTGACATAAAGTGTTTTTTATGCCACTAGAGTGATAACAATATTGACCAATTAGAGAGCAGGATGTCAGCTACTATGAAAAAAGTTCTGTTGGTCGTTGACTCAATATTTATCTTTTTAACAGTAATACAAAAGCATAGATGGGGTAGGATAAATACGAAACCGAACTCGAGCTAGACTTCTCGTTCGGTTTCTACTAAATATGAGTATAATACATGTATATGTATATGTGTTTATCCTACCCCTCATATAAATCTACATAGACTTAACATGATGTGACTGTATGCCACGGTTATAGCATACAGTATTATTGCCACTGGTGATACATGAAGTAGGATAGGATCAAACTAAACATCACTCAATTTCATATAATTCGTGATATGATGCTGCGAAGACAACTCATGCCATATAAACAATCATATGAAATTTCGTGACGTTTCATGATAATATGTATATAATATATGTAAGTATGTATATGAGCATAATATATGTATATATGCATAGTTATTGTGAAACTTATTTATACAGTGTGTCTTTCAATTTTTCATATTTCATACACTTTGATATACTAATTCATGTTACTATAGTAATGCAGAAGGTAAAGACCCTATACCTTACATATTACCAGTGGTAGACCAGTAAGCCTATTCATACAATACCTTTGTTTAAATGCAGATTTTATAAATAATAAATAAAAACAGATACATGAGAAAAGCGGCCAGCTGCCCGCCAGACGCACTCCCTGACTTGATGTCACACGGGATTCTCTGGTGTTACTGGCATGTCACTGAGGGAGGTAAAGAACAGGTGAAAATTGGCTTCAGTCGACACCACTGACACCCACCCCCAGTGTGGGAGGTGTGTGTGTGTATGTGTGTGTCCTATACCCGCGCATACCAGAATGGCACTCCTCTCGTAAGATCTCACACTCTCTAAGTGGTATTCTGTACTCTCACTACGTTCTTTAGGAGAAAATTTCTTAACGAACAAGGCTTAGGGCCTTGAGAATCCACTGGCCTGCCTCCCGTGCTAAATACGTATATTAATGCAACTCAAAGATCCCTATAATCTCAATGATGCCACCTAGCGGGAATACTGTGTGCTAGTGGATTCTCAAGGCTCTAAGCCTAGTTAGTTAAGAATTCTTCTCCTTTAGAGCGTAGTGAGAACCTTGTACAGATTACGACTTAGAGACTGTGAGATCTTATGTGAGGGGTGCACCGGGAGGTTTGTGTGTTTACGGGGGGGGGGGGGTTGTATGGGAGTTGCAGGCTTATGAAGAATATGAAGGAACTGCACTAAGGTCCTTAGCCGCTGAAAATACGCCATGAGCTTTTATTGTGGAGTAATCTCACGCGGCAAAGCTGAGTGAGATTACGTAGAAACCAAAATGAATGGCGTATTTTCAGTGGTTTTGGATCTAGTGCAGTTCAGATTTTATCTCATCCATATTACTGACTGGGCGGTTACTGTTTATGATGTCATTGACCATTGAGTATTTTTTCTACCATACTCCATGGGCGTTAAGTACAAGTTCCCAATGTTAAGTCTATGGGACAAAAATACCAGATAAATAGCTATTCTCATACGTAGGCTTCCATTAGTCTCTCTACGCACTAGAACTCTCCTTGTAGTTCTTTGGGTTTGAAGTGGGACAAAGGATATGCTTGGAGACTTGAACTCCAATTGAGCCGTCTAAGGGATGGAGACTGAGGCCTTCAGTTGAGCCCTCTAAAGGAATCAGGCCGTATTATAATATTTACCTAAGATGAAGGAACTTTTACCAATACAGAATGTCCCCCAGGAGAAAAATAAATCATCGCCACACACAAACATGCATGTAACTGTGGCCCAATGGTGGTCACAAACATGCAGTTAGCGGAACATAAACATGCAACCCACACACCAAGCATCCAGAGCCCAAACAGAAGCAAGGGGGCGGAAACAAGAAACGTAGAGAGCTCTAAGCCTGCTTAATCGGAATTTAATTAACAATTGGTGATATTCGTTTTGATGTATTGGACCCAATTTTGCTGCCTGATGGATGGTCATCATTCATTTCTCGCTTTTGACCTTATTTTGTTTATCAAAAAGATTGTTACTGAACATTGCCAATTATGATGTACAATCAAATTGGATAAATATTGATGTCTCATCAGCTTCATATTTACCTAAACTTGTTTCGTTAAACAAAAAGATTGTTACCGAACATAGCCAGCTATAACTGACAATCAAATTTGATGAATATTGATGTCTCATCAGCTTCATATTTACATGATTTTGTCTTGTTAATCAAAAAGATTGTTTCCGAACATAGCCAAATATAATGTACAATCTAATAAGAAAATACTGAATCCTCATTAGCTCCATATTTACATGATCTTGTTTCGTTAATCAAAAGATTGTTATCGAACATATCCAAATATAATGTACAATCAAATAAGAAAATACTGAATCGTCATTAGCTCCATATTTACATGATCTTGTTTCGGTAATCAAAAAGATTGTTACCGAACATAGCCAAATATAATGTACTATCAAGTCATAAAAATATTGATGTCCCATCAGCTTCATATTTACCTGCTTTCAGCAAATGATAACAAAACTTTTGCCGATATCATAAAAAATGTCCCCATGGAGAAAAAAAAATCATCCCTACACACAACTACTTGCGTAGCTGTGGCCCAATGGTGGTCAAAACATGCATTTAGCTGAACATAAACAAGCGACCCACACTGAAAGCACCCAGAGCTCAAACAGAAACAGGGAGTTGGATACAGGAGAGGGAGTGAAGGCTTAGCGCGCCTAATCCTGGTTTAATTACTAAATCCGTAAAGCACCGGATCCGGATTGACTTTGACACGTGAGGCATGTACGTAAATAGTGTACTGAGCACTGTGCAGTCCATGCTCAATCCACACTAACACCGTACGGGGGCTTACTGCACTGTACCCGCTATGTTAATGAGGGCTAATGAGTTTGTACTGACTTTTAAATGCCACTGAGGTGCAGGCAGGGAATGGGGGAGATAGAGGTGCTCAAGTCTTTGAAGATGGATATTTATGAACTGGGATCCAGGTTTGCCAACGAATGACGGAATTCGGATATTTTCTACACACTGGTAGAACCACAATGCTAGGGTGGCATTTTCTGTTTAGTTTGACATCTCTCTCTCTGTCTCTCCCTTTATCTCTGTCTTTGTCTTTGTCTGTGTCTGTCTGTCTGTCTGTCTGTCTCTGTCTCTCTCTCTCTCTGTTTCTCTGTCTCTGTCTGTCTCTCTCTGGCTGTCTGTCTGTCTCCCTCTCTCTCTGTCTGTTTCTCTCTGTCTGTTTGTTTTTATCTCTCTCCCTCTCTCTCTGTTTCTCTCTGTCTGTCTTTCTCTTCCTCTGTCTGTCTGTCACCCTCTCTCTCTCTGTTTCTCTCTGTCTGTCTGTCTCTCCCTCTGTCTGTCTGTCTGTCTCTCCCTCTCTCCGTTTCTCTCTGTCTGTCTGTCCCTCTCCTCTCTCTTTCTCTCTCTCTCTCTCTCTCTCTCTCTCTCTCTCTCTCCCTCCCTCTCTCTGTTTCTCTCTGTCTGTCTCTGTCTCTCTCCTCTCTCTTTTTTTCTCTCTCTCTCTCCCTCTCTCTGTTTCTGTCTGTCTGTCTGTCCGTCTGTCAGTCTCTCTCTCCCTCTCTCACTGTGTCTGTCTGTCTGTCTGTCTGTCTGTCTGTCTGTCTGTCTGTCTGTCTGTCTGTCTGTCTGTCTGTCTGTCTGTCTGTCTGTCTGTCTGTCTGTCTGTCTGTCTGTCTGTCTGTCTGTCTGTCTGTCTGTCTGTCTGTCTGTCTGGCCAGTCTATATAGCAGCTGTCAAACGTTCGGGGATATTCACTTATTGCAAAGTTTTGTAATTTCCCTATGAATACCAATCCACAACAAAAGACTTCAGCAAGTCTAAAGTGGAACCATAACGAAATATGTATCTCAAATAGTAATCAGCATCACTGTAAATAGACCCAGAAATCACCCAAATTTTCTCAATTTCACCTGAGCTAACAATGATAGGAGGCGAGCATGCATACCTAATCAACGTTCGCGCGGGTATGATTGGGGTAATTACCCTCGTGGGGCTTTGTTATGTTAATGATGTCTAATTAATAAAGGAGGCGGGTCAATGCTGGCACAGTCTGGTTAGACCGTCAAGGGGTGGGCATGTGGTAGACCTGCTCCAGTCCCTGATTCGGAATATTCATTGAATTATTACCCTGAATCAGGGTAAAATGCATTATTATTATTTATTACAATATGTACCATTTCTCCTGTGTCGGGTGAGCGAGGTGAGAGTCCATTTGGATTTATGCAACAAGGCCCATGTGCATAGTGATCTTCACGAGGTGGTAGCCACACAAAGACGTTGGCAATGATACTTGGAACATGATCTATAGACAGAAGTTGAGGATACATTTAATACGTGACAGGACAGAAATTAAAACTATATATCAGAATCATACCCATACAGTTACTTGAACAAAGAATGATCCGTGGTAAAATAAAAAGACAGGTACAAAACTCAAGGGTTACAGGACATACTCTATAACAAACCTGGGGAGAATTACACACTTATACACGTGGAAAGCGTCAGTGATTTTGCTAATACTCCTTACTCAGTTACTGTCCAATATTGGACAATAAACTATGTGACATCTTTGTAAGGCGTGTGATAAGGGAGGCGGACAGGGAGGCTGAGGCCCGTCTAGGTACGTGAGGGTAGTGGGTGGTGTGAGGGTGTGTGTGGTGGGAGTGTGTGTGGGGTGGTGTCGGGGTAGCAGTGGGTGTGGGGTGGTGTCAGGTAGTGTGGTAGGTGGGGTGGTAGTGTGGTAGGTAGGGTAGAGGTGGTAGAGGCGCAGACAGACGGCCAGGTGCGGCGTGGAGACTTGGCATGAGGCGGGGTTTTCATCTCGTGACTGTTAGACAGGTACACGTGGGGGTGTCGGTGAGGGTGGTGGTGGGGTGGTAGTGTGGTAGGTGGGGTGATAGTGCAGGGATGCCAGTTTGTAGGATTTTGCCTACATGTAGGATTTTCATTTTAGTCTCAAAGAGATGAACATTTAAAGAAATTGTATGTTTTGAGAACAATATAGGCTCCAGGTTCCTTAATATCTAAATCATAGATAAACTTGTTCCGTTATCTTTGAAAATTCTGAATTCTGCTACCCCCAGCACACTCAGTCAGAGAGCCTATGGATCCCAGTGCTCCAACCTACAGCTGTAGGATGGTAGGATTCCTGTGGGAAATGCTCCTACGGATAAGGGCAAACTTAAATACTGAAATCTGATTGGCTTAAAATATGTCAGGTGAGAATAGAGTTATTAAGCATTACAAAGTCTAAAAGAAAATATCAGAGGAATGCCTAATGAACTTGTAAAGGTATTCTGCAGAATATAGAACTGACAGTGTGTGGTAATCTTTCTTAAATGATTTTCTTTGAAGAGTACCCCATTTAGTGCAGAACTACACATATACCCACTCTCATAGCAGATATCTAGATATCCTATACTGCCAGTCCATGCCCAAGGATCTGTTAGGAGAGTGATGGGAATTTCCCTACACCATGTGCGTTTTAGGTGATACATAGACTGGCCTCAGTCCCCATATAGGAATTTTTCCTGACCCCAACTGGCATCCCTGATAGTGTAGTGGGGTGGTAGAGGTGGAGGTGGTAGTGGGGTGGTAGAGGCACAGACAGACGGCCCGGTGAGGCGCGCCGACTTGGCATGAGGCTGGGATTTCATCTCGTGACCGTTAGACAGGTACACGTGAGGGTGTGGGTGAGGGTGGTGGTGGGGTGGTATTGTGGTAGGTAGGGTGGTGGTAGTGTGTTAGGTGGGGTGGTAGAGGTGGTAGTGGGTGTCTGTGAGGGTAGTAGTGGGGTAGTAGAGGTGGAGGTGGTAGTGTGGTAGGTGGGGTGGTAGAGGTGCAGACAGACGGCCAGGTGAGGCGTGGAGACCTGGCATGAGGCGGGGTTTTCATCTCGTGACCGTTAGACAGGTACACGTGGGGGTGTCGGTGAGGGTGGTGGTAGTGTGGTAGTGTGGTAGGTAGGGTGGTAGGGTGGGTGGTAGAGGTGCAGACAGACGGCCAGTTGCGGCGTGGAGACCTGGCATGAGGCGGGGTTTTCATCTCGTGACCGTTAGACAGGTACACGTGGGGGTGTCGGTGAGGGTGGTAGAGGTGGTGGTAGAGGTGGTAGTGTGGTAGGTAGGGTGGTGGGTAGTGAGGTGGTAGAGGTGGTAGGGTGGTGGGTAGTGGGGTGGTAGAGGTGTTTTTGGGGTGTGTGTGGGGTGGTGTATGGAGGTGGTAGGGTGGTGGGTAGTGAGGTGGTAGAGGTGGTAGGGTGGTGAGTAGTGGGGTGGTAGAGGTGGTTTTGGGGTGTGTGTGGGGTGGTGTATGGAGGTGGTAGGGTGGTAGGTGGGTAGTGAGGTGGTAGAGGTGCAGACAGACGGCCAGGTGCGGCGTGGAGACCTGGCATGAGGCGGGGTTTTCATCTCGTGACCGTTAGACGACGACTCAGTCTGTTCCGCCATCTCATTAGACAGACCCCACTGCCCCGACCTCCCCACACCCCCCCCCCCCCCCACACACACACCTACAGTTTACAACGCACTGCCAGCTAGATTTATAATATACACACATCCCAACTGCCTATACTGCTAGGTGGCCTTCTGAGGCAGGTACTGGGCTGTGTGTAGTGGGTGGCAGGTAGTGGATGGCAGGCAATATGCAGTGGGTGACATGTACCACATGTAGTGGGTGGCAGGTAACGGATAACATGTATTAGACAGCAATTAGTAGTGGGTTGTAGGGAGCAGGCAGTGGGTGTCAGGTGTCAGGCAGTGGGTGACAGGTACCAGGCATCAGGCAGTGGGTGGCAGGTGTCAGGCAGTGGGTGACGGGTAGCAGTCAGTGGGTGGTAGGGAGCAGGCAGTGGGTGGCAAGTAATGGGCAGTGGCTGGTTGGCATCAGGCAGTGGGTGGCAGGTACCAGGCATCAGGCAGTGGCTGGTTGGCATCAGGCAGTGGGTGGCAGGTACCAGGCATCAGGCAGTGTGTGACAGGTGGCAGTCAGTTGATGGCTGATAGCAGTCAGTGGGTGGTAGGGAGCAGGCAGTGGGTGGCAGGTACCAGGCATCAAGTAGTGGGTGGCAAGTAACAGGCAGTGGTGACAGGTGTCAGGCAGTGGGTGGCAGGTGTCAGCAGTGGCTGACGGGTAGCAGGCAGTGGGTGGCAGGTGGTAGGCAGTGGTTGGCAGGTACCAGGCATCAGGCAGTGGGTGGTATGGAGCAGGCAGTGGGTGGCGGGTGTGAGACAGTGGGTGGCAGGTGATGATGAGTGGCAAGACGAGTTGAAAACCATCCGAGGTCCGCAAACGGGTGTCACAGAACCACTATTTACCAATGGGGGACTACATCACAAAGGTTGGCCCATAAGTCACTCTGAAGGGTGAGATAAATTCAGAAACCCATCTCATTTGAATCGCTACGTAATTGACGCGGCTTCGACTTGTGAATTACTACGCCATTCAAACTCGATGGATTACGAGCTCTGACCCTGAACTTTCATAGTTTTCGGGGGCCGAAACGTGCGTATTCGTGGGACACTGAATTGAATGTGAAACTGAAGGTGAAGGTCACTCAGTGCACTTCAGATTTTTGTGTAAGAATCATGCTGATTGGTTCTCACGGTGTAAGAATCATTCTGATTGGTTCCCATGAATACGCAGGTTTCTGTGGTGGTCCTCTAGAATACCCAACCACCTTACCCCCCTCCACATCCCCTCCCCCCCCCCCCCACACACACACAGGCGCGAGCCTAAAGCCTAAAACCCCTGACGGACCTGACTTTGTGTGTAAGCTGGTTAAATCCTTGTTAAGCCTCACGTGTGGGAGTCACAGCGGAGAATGGGAGTAGGAGTGACAGGGTTAACGACGGAGCCTGTTTCTGTGTGTTTTGTGTCCGTTCCCGTTTTTACAACGCCACTTCCTCGGGATATTTCTGAATACAAGGACCCCTCTCTGTCTTTTTGACAACTCGAACTAAGCTCTCCTTAGTCCACCTCTCAATGTCCATCTACAGGCGGTGATTCTGCTGTTATTACGAAAGAAATGGATGAGTGTTTGGTCTGTGTCACCGTTCGCCATCAAGCTTGGAGTGGGCAGTGATACGAACGAGGTGATAGCCGAGTGAATATTATGAAGTGCTCTAAACGAGATGGCGAATGGGGATTTAGACAAGCGCGAATATGTTTCTGATTTTATCTTAGCCTGGAAATGTTTATCTGACTATTGCCCATTGAGTATGAGCTACCGTACTCGCAAGCTTGGTTCTTTTGGTGTTTTTTATATTTTAATTTCAGTAGATAAAACATCAACTTCAAGACATTCTGCTATTGCAGGATTTGTGTGCCTTCGAGTCCGAGTTCCTAATGTTGAGCCTTTGGACGTTTATACCAGGCTAAGATATACATGTTTCCCATTCTTGGCTGGTTTTCCAATTGCTGTTATATCAACCTAATATAACAGTGACTTAATATGCTATTTGATATCGCCACATTTAACTTCGTCATATTGTAAAATTCCGCCTTGTTCTGTCTGTTTCGTTCAGTCTTTGACCAATGTTCCAAAAGTGGTGCTAACTTGAAAAATACAACCTTTTAATTCAGAGATGTCAGTTTTCCACTTTTCCGTAGTGTAGTTCCTGTAATTTCTTTTTGAAAAATTAGAAAAAATAGAGACATTGGGTAAATGGATGAAATACAAATTTGAACTATTTCTTTAATAAGAGATAATTCAACTACAAAATTTTGGATTTCAAGAACTATTTCATCAAGCGGCATCTCTGAAGTGATATATGTAGAAATTGTTGAATGCATTTTATCTATGGGCACTAATAAATATAACAATTTGTACTGTTACATTGTACCGTTTTTTTCCGTGGAAATCAACTTTTCCACATTCAGTATATGTAATTACATTTCCTTGCTTCAAACAAAGATAATATTGATTTAGCCTCATTTACGCCAATAAAACAGTGGTTTAAACCTCCTCACAGACCCTCAGCCTAATGCCGTGGCCAACAAGGACATATTATCCAAGTTTTCCCGGTCTCTCTGAGGCAGAAAAATCCACATGAAAAATATTTCCACTTTTTTCCCTGAAGCCAACTGACATCCCTTTTTTATGTACAGCTCGATTCTCATGCATTTCAGTTTCTTGTCACAGGCAGTATATTTGGTCTTTGTCATTAAACTACTGGAGAAGCTTCTAGATGTTAAATAAAAAGCGAAATGACAATCACATTGTGATAATTATACGGTTTTCAGCTTGTGTCTCACATCAAAATACGACTATAATTCACCATCTCCGGCCCCAATCTAACGTCCAACATGGATGAATGTACTTACTCCCTTTTCTCTGAATAAAAAAGACAAAAACATAAAAAAAATTTAGAGACAGTAACACATTAAAGGTACCTCGGGAAATAGATACATTAAGCTGACAGTTATACAGTACCCAGTGAGTAACACATTAAAGGTACCCTGGGAAATAGATACATAAAAGCAGACAGTTATACAGTACCCAGGGAGCAACAAATAGAAAGTTACCCCGGGGAATAGATACATAAAAGCAGACAGTTATACAGTACCCAGGGAGCAACAAATAGAAAGGTACCCTGGGAAATAGATACATTAAGCAGACAGTTACACAGTACCCAGTGAGTAACAAATAGAAAGGTACCCTGGGGAATAGATACATTAAGCAGACAGTTACACAGTACCCAGTGAGTAACAAATAGAAAGGTACCCTGGGAAATAGATACATTAAAGCAGACAGTTACACAGTACCCAGTGAGTAACAAATAGAAAGGTACCCTGGGAAATAGATACATTAAAGCAGACAGTTATACAGTACCCAGTGAGTAACAAATAGAAAAGTACCCTGGGAAATAGATACATTAAAGTAGACAGTTACACAGTACCCAGGGAATAACAAATAGAAAGGTACCCTGGGAATAGATACATTAAGCAGACAGTTACACATTACCCAGTGGTAGGACTGGGGTTTGGGTGGTTAGGTTCAGGTGTACACTATATTGACCTCCTCACTACAATAGCCCTATACAGTGAAGTCAGCCGGGAGCATCCCCAGGGGGAGCCACCGTCTCATGAGTGGCCATTGAGCATGCGCCGGCTGGTCAGCAGGCACCAGGGGTCGCTGGTGTAGCTTTCTGCCCCCACCTGTACACTACGTACCCACCTGTGGGGATATTCCCACAGTGTGGATGGTTTGATTGACAGCTCACCGCCGGAGGGGTGAGGTCCACCGTTCCCTGTTGACCCCCCATATGACTAACGTTGGATTTTTGTCGTATCTGCTTGGAGTTTCTCCCCCACATAGAGACAGATTTAACCAGTCCTGTGTATGGAGATTGAAGCGCCATGAGAGTGAGTTTCTCGTGAGATATAATTTTCGAAGGAAAAAAAAGAATTTTTAAACAAACTTTGAAAGTATATCTGTTTAAAAATTGGCAAAGCCTTCGCACAATGTTTTATGTAGAGCAGCACAGACTTGCATATGAATTCTATGAGATCACCATTCGCATCCCATTTGATGAGGTACAGATGCTGCAGCCTGTGGTGTGGCATTAGAAGCAGTGCGGCCTTAGTATATTTAATTTTGCCCAGATATATTTCCATAATCAGTTTGTTAACGCTCCCTAAAATAAAACCCTGTTTTCGTGTATTGCTGTTCTTCTCTATAAAATGGTACCCGTGAGCTCTGTATGGAGAGTGTAGGCCATCACTAGATTCCTGCTTGGAGACTCGTTCCTGTCTTATTGGGGATCCCTGACCTTATGGGACAGATATCAACATCCTTGGGGATTCTTATTTGGGAGTTTTTCCTTGTAATGTGAGGAAGAAAAGTTTGACATTTGTGGAGAAGGAAAGAGTCCACAAGTGTGGCTTGGGTGTGGTTAGACTTGACAAGTCTTTGATTATGAACATTCATTAAATTATTAGACACAATAAGAATTAAGTTCATTATAGTATGTATCCTTCTCTGACATGAATCAAAGACTTGTCCAGTAGGAACAGAACCTCCTGTATATGGCCTCCAGTCACCCCCTGTAACCCTACACCTTCTCCTACCGATCCCACCTCCCCTCCTCCAGTTCCCTGGCCGTCTGTGTTGTCATAGCAATTAATTTCGCCTGCTCCTGACTGTGACCCAATTGAAATAAAAGTGAGAGGGTATCAATCTCCCAGCAGATATCCTGACCAGTAGCACGGATATCCTATGGAGACTGTTGGGAATACTAGAGGAGGGTAGCCATAGGATGCAGGGACTGGAGCCAGTCCTGTATCCCAGTGAGGAGGGTAGCCATAGGATGCAGGGACTGGAGGCAGTCCTGTATCCCAGTGAGGAGGGTAGCCATAGGATGCAGGGACTGGAGGCAGTCCTGTATCCCAGTGAGGAGGGTAGCCATAGGATACAGGGACTGGAGCCAGTCCTGTATCCCAGCGAGGAGGGTAGACATAGGATGCAGGGACTGGAGCCAGTCCTGTATCCCAGCGAGGAGGGTAGCCATAGGATGCAGGGACTGGAACCTGTATACCAGCGAGGAGGGTAGCCATAGGATGCAGGGACTGGAGCCAGTCCCGTATCCCAGTGAGGAGGGTAGCCATAGGATGCAGGGACTGGAGCCAGTCTAGGGTGTGGTGTGAGCTGTCAAATCCAGTCTCATGTCAGGAGTATGGCGATAACTGTCATTACTACTGAGACCCGATCATTACCCACCGCCGGGGGTAGGGGTGGGTGTCGGGGTGGGATGGTGATTTATGGAGCCACAACCACAGCTCTCCACCCCCCACAGCCCCCACCACCCCAAACCACACCCCCCACCACCCACCACCCACCACCGCACTGCATTGCTCAAACATCCTTCAGAAACAGTGTAAACAATGTTCCTATTTATCTCACCTCTGGGATTTTTCATGAAAAGGTGGATGATAAATCAAATATAGACTGGTCTCAGATAAAAGCGGTTGTATGCTCCTCGGAATTGACTCTGCGTAATATCCACAAATGTGCTCGGATATTACTGTGCATTAACTACTCGGTGCATACGACCGTTTGTATCTGAAACCAGTCAATATTGTGTATTTATTATATACCCATGCAGTATTATCGTAAAACTAGATGAGTTTTAATCTTGGCCACCGTATGCCACGACTGGAGTTTGGCAAAGTGATTTCATGAGGCGAAGCCGAGTGCAGTCCGGAGCCAAAACTCCAGGAGTGGCATGCGGTGGCCACAATTAAAACGAATCAGGTTTTGATTTTGGAATATTACGTTATAACAATTCTGTATGCCACTAGTGGCATATAAAACTCCGTATGCCAGTCAGCGTGGCATACGGAAACTCAATGTTAAGCCTATGGGATTTAATATTAGGGGTAGGATAAATCTGATAATTGCGTACTGCTGCTCCCTGTGCAGTATAAATTGTTTACTGAACCCTGTGCAGTACACTGTTATACTGAACACGTTGAAACATCAGCAGTGTGTAGACTTTTATTTTGACATGTCTTCTATGCCAATATATAATAAGATTTGATTAATTTTGGGTATATAATAAATATATAATGGAATTGATGTTATTTACAGAACTCAGCCTGGGGCATCTTTCTGTAAAAACCAACCATACCCCATCTCGTTTTGTAGCATGTACATCATAGTCAGGTCGCTCTAAATGAGTACTCACCCCCTCACCCCTGGAGAAACCTGCCTGAGACCACACCCCAGTTCACCTGTACTACTCACTGCACCACCCTCACCCCTGGAGGGAGCATCCAGGGTAATCCAGGAGCCTGGAGTACTATCTATCTACCTGTAATCAGCATTAACCCCCTCTCACAGGGTACGGGGTGCGGCTCAGTGGTTAAGGCACTGGGCTTGTAATCCCAAGGTTGTGGGTTCAAGTCCCACTGCAGCCACCTTTCTCCATTACCCCCAGGAGTGGTAGGTTTACTGCTATATCAAAGACCAGTCCTTCTTATACTATGTCTATGTTGTGTGGTGTGCAGCCACCTTTCTTCTTCATCTCCAGCAGTGGTTGATTTACTGCTATATCAAAGGCCAGTCCTTCTCATACCATGTCTATGTGGTGTTGTGTACAGCCACCTTTCTCCTTCATCCCCAGCAGTGGTAGATTCACTGCTATATCAAAGACCAGACCTTCTCATACCATGTCTATGTGGTGTGGTGTACAGCCACCTTTCTCCTTCATCCCCAGCAGTTGTAGGTTTACTGCTATATCAAAAGCCAGTCCTTCTCATACCATGTCCATGTGGTGTGGGAAGTACAAGAACTCTCACCTTGGTAAATGTGTTGGGGTGAGATTTCTACCTAAATTTATTTCATAGATCCGATCACCACCCTCGTGGTTTAAAAGAACCTTGAGAAAATCTGGTGAGAACCTGTAATAGTTAACTGGACGTTAAATAAAACCAACTAACCACCTCTCTGACAACTCCATATGACATTTCTGTGGATACTACCGGAGAATGTCACATGATATTTCCATGGATACTACCGGAGAATGTCATATAATATTCCCATGGATACTACCGGAGAATGTCACATGATATTTCGTGGATATTGCAGAACAATGCTGATTTTGATCCTTTGTAAATCTTTGATAAATAATCACAGAATTATGAGGAAAAAAACCTCTTTTTTTGGTCGATTATATTGAGGGAATATTGTGTGGTAGTTTTTATACACTCATAGGCCAGCAAAGCTCCCAAGCATAATTGCCTAACGGGCATAACAATATTTTAACATGTCCATGTGCATGGTGAGTGATGTGCGGCCCGTACAGGGTTAAAGTATCCCTCAGGATCCAGGTGAGGGGGGGGGGGGGGGGGGTAGCAGGCCAGGTGTAACGATCCCCGGGTCGGGGGTACGCCCGCCGAGACCGGCCTGGCACGCCGACAACACCGGGGAGCAGTACGGGGGGCGGGGGAGGGACGGGCGGCGGGACGGGCGGCGGGACGGGCGGCGGGGACAGGTGAGAGAGGGAGGGAGAGAGGTGTGCCCGCCGCCCGCCGCCCGCCGCCCGCCGCCCGCCGCCCGCCGCCCGCCGCCTCCCACGTCCAATACCTCCAGTCAGCACAGGGCGGTGTGAGAGAGTCTGAGGTACTGGGAGGGTACTCAATGTCATTTAACCAGTCTTCAGCACTAGGACAGTAATCAGTCTTCAGTACTGGGAGTACCCAGAGTCATTTAACAAGCCTACAGTACACTGACAGTACCCTATCTACAATACTGGTAGTACACAGGAGCCTTATAACCAATCTACAGAACTGGGAGTACACAGGAGCCTTATAAACAGTCTCCAGTACTAATAGTACCCAGGAGTCATTTAACCAGTCATCAGTACTGGGACAGTAACCAATCTACAGTACTGGGAGTATGCAGGATTCATATTATCAGTCTAAAGTACCGGGGGTTACCAGTCTCCAGTACTTAGAGTACCCGAGAGTCATTTAACCAATCTACGATACTGAGACTTTACCTGGGGGTACCCAGAGTCATTTAACCAGTCTACAGTACTAAACCAGTACCGAGTCTACAGTACTGGGACGGTACTGAGTCCAAGGTACTGAGACAGTACCCAGCCTACAGTACTGTCAGTACCAGGAATCATTTAACCAGTCTACACTAGTATGAGAATACCTAGTGTACAGTACTGGGATGGTACCCAGTCTATGGTACTGAGAGTTGCCAGTCTATAGTCCTGGAAGCACACAGAGTCATATAACCAGGCTACAGTACTGAGAGTATGGCCAGTCTTCAGTACTGGGACAGTAACAAGTCTACAGTACCAGGAGTTACTAGTTTACAGTGCTTGAGGTATCCAGGAGTCATTTAACAAGTCTACAATACTGGAACGGTACCGAGTCTAAGGTATTGAGATGGTACCACGCCTACAGTACTGTGGTTACCAGTCTACAGTATTGTGAGTACACAGGAGCATTATAACCAGTCTGCAGTTCTAAGAATTGCCCGTCTACAGTACTGGGATAGTACAGAATTCACAGTACTGGAAGTGACCAGTCCACAGTACTGGGAGGATACAGGAGTCATATACCCAGTCTACAGTACCGATTTAGTTACCAGTCTACGGTACTGGGACGGTACCGCATCTAAGGTACTGTGGTTACCAGTCTATAGTACTGGAAGTACTATAGTGCACTGACAGTACCCTATCTACAGTACTGGGAGTATGCAGGAGTCATATTACAAGTCTACAGTACTGGGACGGTCCCAAGTCTAACAGTACCGAGTTACTAATCTGCAGTACTGGGATGGTACCAAGTCTAACAGTACCGAGCTACAAGTCTGCAGTACTGGGAATACCAAGTCTAACAGTACCGAGTTACCAGTCTGCAGTACTGGGAATACCAAGTCTAACAGTACCGAGTTACAAGTCTACAGTACTGGGACGGTACCAAGTCTAACAGTACTGAGTTACCAGTCTACAGTACTGGGAATACCAAGTCTAACAGTACCGAGTTACCAGTCTGCAGTACTGGGAATACCAAGTCTAACAGTACCGAGTTACAAGTCTACAGTACTGGGACGGTACCAAGTCTAACAGTACTGAGTTACCAGTCTACAGTACTGGGAATACCAAGTCTAACAGTACTGAGTTACCAGTCTACAGTACTGGGAATACCAAGTCTAACAGTACTGAGTTACCAGTCTACAGTTCTGGGAATACCAAGTCTAACAGTACCGAGTTACCAGTCTACAGTACTGGGAATACCAAGTCTAACAGTACCGAGTTACCAGTCTGCAGTACTGGGAATACCAAGTCTAACAGCACCGAGTTACCAGTCTGCAGTACTGGGAATACCAAGTCTAACAGTACCGAGTTACCAGTCTACAGTACTGGGAATACCAAGTCTAACAGTACCGAGTTACCAGTCTGCAGTACTGGGAATACCAAGTCTAACAGTACTGAGTTACAAGTCTACAGTACTGGGAATACCAATTCTAACAGTACCGAGTTACCAGTCTACAGTACTGGGAATACCAAGTCTAACAGTACTGAGTTACAAGTCTACAGTACTGGGAATACCAAGTCTAACAGTACTGAGTTACAAGTCTACAGTACTGGGAATACCAAGTCTAACAGTACTGAGTTACCAGTCTACAGTACTGGGAATACCAAGTCTAACAGTACTGAGTTACAAGTCTACAGTACTGGGAATACCAAGTCTAACAGTACTGAGTTACCAGTCTACAGTACTGGCAATACCAAGTCTAACAGTACCGAGTTACCAGTCTGCAGTACTGGGAATACCAAGTCTAACAGTACTGAGTTACAAGTCTTCAGTACTGCGACGGTACCGAGTCTACAGTACTGAGTTAGTTACTGGTCTACAGTACTGACAGAGCACACACCCACTGGAGCTACACGTGCCTCAGGCTTCCCCCCCCCCCCCCCCCCACACACACACCCTGGATGGACACTCCAGGGGATCCCTCCAGGTGCTATCAGGGGTGATCCAGTCTACCCACGAGTCTACAACTTCTTCATCTCCCCCCCCCCTCCCCCTCCTCCTCCAACCTTCACGCCGCTAGAGCTGGTCCCTACAGAGCACAACGACACAGTTACTAGTACCGCTGGTCTATGTAATATATGCAGGGTAAGCGGCACTATAAGGACCAGCGAATATCACCACTATACCACCTCCACCACACCACCACCACAGCGCTCACTCTCCCAGCAGAGATCTTGCACTCTACTTCCTGTGGCCGCTTATATCTCTGTAGCCTGGAAGCCTGGCCTAGTTAGACTATAGGCCAGGTAACGGGTTCCATTTTTATGGTGCATTATTGGTAACGCCTCCTGGTTCCCTGGTCATCCGTTAGAGGGCTCGGCGGAATTAGGTGTATGACAAGCAGATACCAGCCAAACCACTAGGCTGGTTCCTGGGGTATCCCCTAGTCACAGGCGGGCACCAGCTAAAGTTTAAGGTCGTGCCTGTGAAGGACGTAGGAACCCGTTACCCGTCCCTTATTTCATTAGGGCAGGGAACCAGTCCAATATCTCTGCCCCAACCTGCCTGTTTGGGCTCAAATCTGGCCCATACGCCAGTTTTTGAACTATCCTAAATTATTAGTGCTTTGGGCAGTATTTTGCGGTTTACATGTTAATAGATATGCATATATTTATATGGTAAATGATTTACACTCTTTTCTGTTACTTGTTATATCAAATCAGGTATAGTCTTAGGGATTACTTTCTTCATTGCAAGGCACCTCATGTGTTACAGGGTTTTGTTTGTCAACATAACACATGTACTCACTCGAAGTAGCAGTCTAATCAACAGTAGATTCACATCATAAAGTGGTTTAGAGATGAAAAAGAAACAGCTGGATTGTCTGTTAACCCTATTTAACTATTCCTATATTTCCTAACTAATGATATGTGAGTTGTTTGACTTGTGTAACTTCTGACAGATGCCTAGTTTTGAATCTGAGATCTTCGCTGGTCTCCCCTGTCTTTAGTGAATACCCAGGGAACAGGCTTTGGGTTGTGGCAGAGATTAAGCCAGCGTTAGCGCCGCGAAAGATCTGGGGGGAGAGTGCACAGCGCCTAGCCCCAGTGCCAGTGTGAGGGCCCGGCGTCTACGTATAAGACTCAGGGAGCTGCCTGCAATCCTCGAGGCACTGATTAGTTGTACGGATATCCGCTTTTCAATTGACTGCCACTTTGATATGAACACTAGGATTGTGTATTGAGACTGAGAGCCGTGGTACCTGCTTTGATATTACAACGTCAAACCTTACATGACAACAAACAGGAAGAATAACGAAGTATACATCATCTCGTTAGGAACGACACAGGGAAGGAGTGATTTCTGTATGAATCTATAATAACGCATTGCGTGGGGTTTGCTAACAGTGATTGGAGACTTGGATTGTGATTACCTCGGAGTGCGGTACGACATCTGTGAGCGGTAATTGGTGAAGTCTGGTTTTTATCACCCACTCGGTCGGTACGCCCTGTGTGGTGTAGTTTTTATTGAGCATGGACCACACGCTCAAATACGCTGCATAGGTGAGGGAGAGGTTATATAGACTTTCGGCGTGCTGCAAAAACACTCTCCCTTCACTATTTACGTGCCAGCTGTGTGGCATTGGGAAAGGAGCAGAGGGCCAGTGTCTCAGTGTATTAGAAGCGTGCCCAGCTGACCATGACCAATCACTAGAGACTGAAATACCTCATTGATCCACTGGTGCTTGATATAGTTGGATCCTAGACTCAGGCAGTTGTAGAAATGGCAAGTGGACTGGGTGCAAGCGGGTTACAGAAAATGAACCATGGACTGAATATAACCCAAACCTTTTTATTGTGATTTTTTTCTGTTGGTATAATTCCCCGCCTATTCATTAATGCTGAACATAAAGTGTGCTACTAGTTTTTACACGGTGCTAGCACAAGGACCATTACAGGAGGATATATATACATGTATGTGTGTGTTAGAACCAGCATTTATGGACATACATTTAGAACAACTCCATGCTTCGGTCCTTGTTCTATACTGAAGTTACGATCATACATCTGGGACTACTCGATGCTTCGGTCCTTGTTCTATACTGAAGTTACGATCATACATCTATGATCACTCCATGCTACGGTCCTTGTTCTTTACTGAAACTACAATCATACATCTAGGACTACTCCATGCTACGGTCGTTGTTCTATACTGAAGTTACGATCATACATCTGGGACTACTCGATGCTTCGGTCCTTGTTCTATACTGAAGTTACGATCATACATCTATGATCACTCCATGCTACGGTCCTTGTTCTTTACTGAAACTACAATCATACATCTAGGACTACTCCATGCTACGGTCGTTGTTCTATACTGAAGTTACGATCACACATCTAGGACGACTCCATGCTTCGATCCTTGTTCTATACTGAAGTTACGATCCAACATCTACAACTACTCCATGCTACAGTCCTTGTTCTACGCTGAAGCTACGACCACACTTCTAGAACCACTCCATGCTTCGGTCCTTGTTCTATACTGAAGTTACGACCACACTTCTAGAACCACTCCAAACCTGATTAATGCCTTCAACATTAGCAACCAAACAACATCTGTTATCCCAAATCCCAAAGAGTTCTCCCCAACCCGGGAACAATGCAAACACAACCTGTATAATCTACATGAACATTTTTTTCATTTTTTATGGATATCTGCATGACGGATAGCCTTATCAATGTGTTTGGCTGCTGTGTGACAAGCCCACCCCACCCCCCCCCCCACCCCCCGCCGCCCCGCCCGCTCACGCACGTGGACGCGCGTCGCACGGGCGCTGCGCATGCATGCAGGCGGCGAGCGGCGCACCTGGCAGCAGGGTGAGTGGTTACCGGGCCAGGTGAGCGCTGTCTACCTGCAGGCTTTGTGAGGGGCAGTCGGTACCGGGGAGGAGAGGGTAACAGTGGAGGGACTGCGGATACCGGAGTCAGTGTTGTCATACCGGAGTGGATGGATGTATGTGTGGATAACCGTATACCATATCCGTGTGGTACGTGATGAATGTACGCCATACCCGTGTGATATGGGGAGGACCGTATACCATACCTGTGTGGTATGGTGATGACTGTATGCCATACCCGTGTGATATGTGATGGCCATATACTATACCTGTGTGGTATGTGAGGACTGTACGCCATACCCGTGTGGTATGTGAAGACTGTATACCATACCTGGTTATACTGAAGATCGTATACCATATCCGTGTGGTATGTGAGGATCGTATGCCATACCTGTATGGTATGTGAGGACTGTACGCCATACCAGTGTTATACTGAAGATCGTATTCCATACTCGTGTGATATGGTAAGGACTGTACGCCATACCAGTGTGGTACATGATGACTGTATACCATACCCGTGTGATACGTGATGACCGTATCCCATACCTGTGTGGTACGTGAGGACCGTATACCACACCTGTGTGATACAGCTTACAGCTTGATGACCGTATACCACACCTGTGTGATATGTGATGACCGTATACCATACCCGTGTGGTACAGCTTACAGAGAGATGACTGTATGCCACACCCTTGTAATACGGGATACACCTAGATGACCGTACACCACACCTGTGTGATACGGGATATACCTAGATGATACATCATACAGGTAGATGACCGTACACCCAGGTACACCCAGGTACTGATACCCATCTGAGAGGGGCGTGTCGGGAGCACATCCCTGCGGGAACAAACTCCTTACCCTGTGACGGGCGGAATCACGTCCTGTGATAGCATCACTCCTGTCTCCTCTCCTTACCCTGTGACAGGCGGAATCACGTCCTGTGATAGCATCACTCCCGTCTCCTCTGTCTCCTCTACGACCAGCCCCACACCCCCGGGCACATACCGGGCTTCAACGGGCGTAACGTCCACGGGCGTCACGTCCATAGTTAGTACGGCTCTGTGTTCACAAGGAGGAGGATGTGTTTGACCAGTGGTGAAGGATCTCTCAGGTTAAAGAGGGGTTAAAGTGACAAGTGAAATACCATGCGGATCCTTACATGCTACTCACCAGTGATATACTACACCTATGAGGGGTTAAAGTGACCAGTATACATCGAGAGGAGGGGCAGGTGACCAGTGTACGTCCCGGAGGAGGCACAGGGGACCAGTATACACCTGTAAGAGGTACAGGTGACCAGTATACACCTGTATGAGGTACAGGGGACCAGTATAATCCTGTAGGAGGCACTGGGGACCAGTATAATCCTGTAGGAGGCACAGGGAACCAGTGTACGTCCTGTAGGAGGTACAGGGGACCAGTATACACCTATAAGAGGCACAGGGGACCAGTATACTCCTGTAGGAGGTACAGGGGACCAGTATACACCTATAAGAGGTACAGGGGACCAGTATACTCCTGTAAGAGGCACAGGGGACCAGTATACTCCTGTAGGAGGTACAGGGGACCAGTATACACCCAGAGGAGGTACAGGGGACCAGTATACTCCCAGAGGAGGTACAGGGGACCAGTATACGTCCTGTAGGAGGTACAGGGGACCAGTATACATCCTGTAGGAGGCACAGGGAACCAGTATACACCTATAGGAGGCACAGGGGACCAGTATACATCCTGTAGGAGGTACAGGGGACCAGTATACATCCTGTAGGAGGCACAGAGGACCAGTGTACGCCCGGAGGATGTTCCGGAGGCAGTCCCTACTCACCGGCCCCTCTTCGTAGTGGGCGCCGGGCTCAGGTCTCGCTGCCGGCCGCGGTTCAGTCTTTGTGTACGGCGCAGAGTGCTGCAGAGGCCGGGGCTACTACTACCATGGCGACCCGGCGGGCGGGGATGGGGAGAGACAGGGAGGAGGCTCGGCGGTGTTTTTAATGTAGGCCGCTGTAGGGAGTCACGGAGTGCTGGCTTTTATTGATGTCAGGTGAGAGAGGTGTGTGGGTGTGTATCACAACACATGGTGGTCGTCTCTGCAAGCAGAAGGATTAATTCAGGGGTGGCAAGGAGGTGTTAGCATTACCCTCTGATTTGTGTATGACATGACCAACACTCCAATATGGTATGAAGCCAGGATATATCTCATAATACTGGATTAAAACTCTGCTAATATGGAGTGACATGACCCAATGTCCTACCATGGTGTGAAGCCAGGATATATCTCATAATACTGGATTAAACGTGTGGTGGTAAAAACCCCAACATGGTGTGAAGCTGGGATACATATCACAATACTGGATTAAATGTGTGGTGATAAAACACCGCTAATATGGAGTGACATGACCCAATGTCCTACCATGGTGTGAAGCCGGGATAAATTTTATGATAGTGGACGAAACGTGTAGTGGCACTACCCCACCATGGTGTGAAGACGGGATACATCTTGCAATACTGGATTAAATGTGTAGTGGCACCACCCTACCATGGTGTGAAGCTCGGATAAATATCATAAACCTGGATTAAACATGTGGTGATAAAACCCCGCTAATATGGCGTGACATAACCCAACATCCTAACATGGTGTGAAGCCGGGATAGATCTCATGAAACTGGATCAAACCTGTGGTGATAAAACCCCGCTAATATGGAGTGGTATGACTAACACCCCGCCATGGTGTGAAGCCAGGATACATATCACAATACTGGATTAAACTTGTGGTGATAAAACCCCGCTAATATGGCGTGACATGACCCAACATACCATGGTGTTAAGCCGGGATAAATTTTATAATAGTGGACGAAACGTGTGGTGGTAAAAACCCAACCATGGTGTGAAGCCAGGATACATCTAATAATACTGGATTAAACTTGTAGTGATAAAACACCGCTAATATGGAATCCTCACAACCTCGGCGCTGGAGTTTCTTCAAGCGCTCCAAAAAGAAAAAGAAGAAGGGTAAGGAGGATGGAGGGGGTGGTAGTGGTGCAGTGGTGTCGTGTGGGACATCCACTGGTGTGATAAATAACAACCAGAAACACCAGACTGGGTTTTACTCACAGAGCAGCTTGGACGAGCATGGGAGTCGCGTACCCGCGTACCTCCAGCCTCATCCCACTGGTTATAACAACCAGGTACACCGCTACGACACGCCGCCTGCTCAGCTGGTGGTACACCGCTACGACGCGCCACAGTTTGCACACGGTTCCTCCAGTGATTTGAGGAACTCGCGGCATGGGAGTTTACACCATGTGTCTAGTTCTAGTCTCGCCGAATCAAGCGTGCCTGTGACTTGCCTACAGCGGAGCCGGAGTCAACCAAGCGTGGCCGGCTCTCCCAGGAAATCGAGGAAGCTGCCCAATGAACACCCTGCCCCCAGCAGCTCGAAGAAAGGTAGCAAGCTGGGAGCCTGGTTCAGGCGATCGCTAAAGAGGTCCAAGTCTAAGAACGATGTGGGGAGTAAAGAAAAGAGACGGGAACTCCAGGAGGCCTTGGACGCAGAGGAATACACCGGAGGGAATCCATCCAGGTGGACACGGACTAAGTTGACCCGGTCAGTGAGTACGAGTATGGTGAATAGTTCGCACAGCAGTAGTCTGAGTAACCTGGTGAGTGCGAGTCATCCGGGAAGACATCAGGGGTATACCCACGTCCCTGTATCACCACCGACCGACCAGAGGCCTGTCAGGGTCATGCACATGTCCACATCCCCAGTGAGAGCGATCACGCCGAAGAATCATCCGTCTCGACCGTACGTTCTTCCTCATCCCAAACACTCGTCACTGCCCTTAACTCCGAGTCAGAATTATGAGCCTGACCAGCAGCAGGTGAGTAGCTCACTGGGATTGATGAGAGTCGCCCCGAAGTCTCAGCTCCACGCGGCACGGAGACACACCGACATGTCCCAGACCTCTAACAGCAGTGCCGGGCCAGTGCCATACGACCGGAGACCCCTGCCCTCTCCAGGAGCCAGAGGACTTCCTCCAGATCCTTGGAGGTCAGAGGTCAGATCCCTGGCACCCTCTAGTAGTAACCAAGGCTCTGATTGTTTACGAAGGGGCAGAACTCTCAGTGCTGGTTCTCAGGACGCTGGTGTGGTCCACCGAAGAGAGTCTGGCATTAATGAAAGAGCACAGAGAGCGAAGAGTGTCCCAAACAGGCACCATCAGGATAATACGCAGGAGCGGTTCGATGAAAGACCCCCTTTACCGGCCAGGTCCAAGACACCGGAGAGACCTTCGTCGAAGAATCAGCAGCATAATACAATAGCTCAACATCAAGGACGTGCTCGGGGAGGTGCTCAGGGTAATGTTGGAGGTATCGGTGACCCTTGTTCTTCGAGCACTCCCATGTCTCGTCTCAGACGTAGTAGCGATAACACAGGCATTGAAAAGTCTATCGGGGTACGCAGAACTAGATCAAAAACTCCTGATAGCAGTCGTGGAAGTACAAATTCCAGGAGTGCCAGTCGGAGTTCCGATTGTCCTTCGGGTATTGCCCCACCTCCTCCGGTGTCAGCGGACCATGTGGGTTTTGGGGTACGAACAGATTCCAGAGGCAGTTCAGAGAAATCCACTGCCTTCGTGTTGATAGGTCCCCAGGCAGGAGCCAGGGTAGCAGAGTCACCTGCGCCATCCTTGAGCTTGGCCAGTTCTATCGTATCCTCAGTCGGTGTGAGGAGAGTCAGTCGGGAACTCCCACCTTTGCCACCGAAACGCAACAGTCTTGCCAGCACCGTAGCCAGCACAACAACAGCCACAGAAAGTGTGTACCATCAAATAAACGAAGCCAGTGTGGCACCCTCCTTGAATTCAGCTCGGAGACCCGGAGCTCCATGGACTCCTCCGACTGTGGCATTACACACTAGAACTACATCTGCGGATATACTTGACAGGCCTGAAGCGAATGACTCCAGACTTGGTCGGAGAGCCCAGGCCTTGGTGCACGAGTCTAGCAATGCCCCATTGAAACGGGCAGCCTCACAGTCAGTCCTGGATGATGTGTATCGCCGAGAGAAGTACAACCCACTGCAGGGTGACTTCTCGGAGCTGGACTACGTTAAGTCTGCCTGTGACCTCACCATGATCTCCGAGGACTACAAGTCCACCATAGGCCAGTTCATGGAGGAGGAGGAGGAAAGTAAACGGCAGCGATCACAAGGACGTCTCACCAAAGACCGCAAGTCAAAATCACACCATGATCTTGCGTTTCCTCGTTCGGGCCCTGACTCAAGATCAAAATCCCAGAAACGCTTGTCTAAGATGCAACGGCACCGCTCCCAACCAGACTTCGGTGGCCCTGGCATCCAGAGCCGGGAGAGCCTTGCTTTCAAACCGCTCTCCCACACTACCTCCGAGGAAAGCCTCAGCTCCTGTTCCTCAGACAGTGATGTTGAGCCCTCCCGGACACGCAGGCGCAGGCGCCAGCAGCAGCGAAACCGGAAACGCCGGCGTCCCAAGAGACGCTCGGCATCGTATAACAACATCCGGGATGCACGGTTCGGGGAGCAGACGCTAGGGCGCAGGACCCCACAATGGCCATCTCTGGAGAAAGAGTCTAGTTATATGCTGAAGCGGTGGTGGGCCACCCTAGATGACATTCCCACTGCGGTGCTCCGGGATGCCAAGGGCTTCGGGTCCCAGGCCTTCTGTGCAGTATCCACGTCTTCCCTGAGCGACGAGTCAGACAGAGAGGGTATGTACCCTGTTACGTAATAACACCATAGTGAAAATGGTTAGGGACTCAGTGAAAGTTTATTATATATATAATACATTATAATATGTACAAGTCAGACAGAGGGTATGTACCCTGTTACGTAATAACACCATAGTGAAAATATGCAGGGGCACAGTGATAGATTATTATATATATATATAATACATATATATATAATTATATGTACAAGTCAGACAGAGAGGGTATGTACCCTGTTACATAATAACACCATAGTGAAAATATGCAGGGACAGAGAGGGTATGTACCCCTGTTATGTAATAACACCATAGTGAAAATGTATAGGGACACAGTGAAAGTTTATTATACATTATATATAATACATTATAATATGTACAAGTCAGACAGAGAGGGTATGTACCCTGTTACGTAATAACACCATGATTAAAATATAGAGGGACACAGTGAAAGTTTATTATATATATACATATTTATGATATATAATGCATTATCATATGTATCAAATATGTTACATCTTCCCTGAGAGACAAGTCAGACAGAGGGGGTATGTACCCTGTTACATAACAACACCATGATTAAAATATAGAGGGACACAGTGATAGATTATTATATATATATAATACATTATAACATGTATTATATATATTACATCTTCCCTGAGAGACAAGTCAGACAGAGGGGGTATGTACCCTGTTACGTAATAACACCACTATTTTAGAATAGATAGAAATTATGAAAAATGAGTTTTCTCATGTTAAAATCCATGTAAATTTCTTAAAACTAGTACTATTCAGAATACAGAAACTGAGAAGTACTACCTATTTAAGTCCTTTAAAATAGAGGTCACCAACCTTATTTTTCAATACATTTTCTAAATCAGACACATGTAAATAGGTCTATTTCACTTAATGGATTGGGTAAACTGGACAAAATGTTACATTTTTCTCATTTAGTATCAGAATAGATAAACCAGCGTCAATGGGTAATCATCAAGATTTTGAAATGACCAGGTGGCGCCACTGGGAATTGTAGGACATGCCTTTAAAATATCTGAAACGGGTAAATATTGTGTATATCGCAGTGCTGTCTTTTGTCACCCTCTCCCCTCCCTGATAAACAATCCCACTTGAGGTCTTTATAACCAATCACCCGCCAGAGGTAGCCATAAACCAAACAATGCCCAGTGCGCATGCGTTGTTATGGCGTAGAGATATGTGAGGAGGTTATGGGGGATTATGTGGCGTCGCGGAGGGTTACACAATGCATTCCCTCCATCACAACAGGTGTAAAGCGGCGGGACTACAGATATTAACTAATTGTGGCGTCAGGTGGGCGGCGGGGAAATGACCTGTTAGGGGACGACCTGAGTGTCCACTGTAAACAGGTTTTATGTAACGACCCCCTTCAGATTGTGTTGTAATTCCCGGAGTAGGGTCAACCGTTAGAATTAACATACCGTCTTTTGTCATCCACCTGATACTAATATTTAACCTATGGGCAGTGTGTAATTTAGTGGGCGGCCTACACAGAGCGGAGATTACGAAAAAATAGTCCCTTTCCTCCTACAAAATAGTGCGCGAGAAGATCGGTGGTTAATTTTCGTAGATTATCTAAATTGGTGATGCTGTATGATAAATACAATATGGAATGGATTCGGATACATAAGGTCGTATTATCCTCGGTGTTAACTCTAGCATTATCCTCGCATATGTATTTACTATGGACACGTCGAATTCATACATGCCAAGGCTGATATAGAAATCATTATTGAGACAGGGGAGATAGGGAATTAGCGATTAAATGTAAATCAGCTAATCGCTCTATGTTGAGTGCCTATTTGAATAACCTAGCAAAAGATGGCACAGAAATGTTCGTTTTCCTATTTTCAAAGGAAATCCTTGATTTCATTTTCAGTCTAGCGCTGAAAATATTTGTTTTCGTGTTTGAAACCAAGGGAGAATAAATTGGGCCTTATTTGAAATAAACAGTGGATCAAATCTCCCACACATGGCCAACACTTATGTGTTTTTCCATGTTTTCTTAGTCTCTCTAAGGCAGTAAATATTTCCACCTTTTTTCCTCCTCCAAACTGACATCCCTGAAAAGTATATTCATGATTCATGAATGAGTGTGGAATCATGATTAAAAAAGAAAGGGAAAAAAACCCAAAAAAAATCCAACACCAAAACAAACATGTTAAGATGCGTTTCCATCGATTATAAGATGAATGGGGGTAGTTTATCTATTTTTGAGTATGAGTGTGGAATCATAATTAACAGAGATATCAGTTTTCTATTTTTCCGTGGAAATCCACTTTTTCATATTAAGTACATGTGATGTCTTTTCCTTGTGTCAAACAAAGATCAAATTGGTTTAGCTTTATTTGCGCCAATATTACAGTGATTAGAACCTCCCCACAGCCCATGCCGTGCCAACTAGGATATATTATCCAAGTTTTCCCGGTCTCTCTGAGGCAGAAATTCCACAAGAAAAATGTTTCCACTTTTTCCCTGGCCCAGAACTGACATCCCTGAATAAAAAAATAAAAAAAAGCACAAAAAAGAACCTCACGAAAACTGACACGTTTACATGCGTTTCAATCGATTAGAAGATGAATGGAGGTGGTAATTTTTTTTTTCATTTTCTTTAATCTCGAGTGTGTAACGTGAAGGGATGAGCAGTGTGTGACGTCATCACTCGAGCATGCTGGGAACACTAAACAATGTCCATATTAAACACGCTACTCGCTGGTACCCGGGTTACCATGGTGAACGAGTACCGGGACCCGCCGAGTCCCAGCGGCCCGGGCGCGGGGTGGGTGGCGACACCTCGTGGCGCGGGTGGGCATTGAGACGCCGACATGACCACTTGGCGGCGTGCTCGACGCGCGCGGGGCATTGTGGGAGATAGAAGGTGGAGATGTGAATAATGAATGATCCCTGGCAGAGCCTCCAGCCCCTTCCCTCCCCTCCCCTCCCCTCCCCCCCCCCCCGTCCCAGCCCTCTACGCCCCGGTAATTGTACCGCCGCCCACCCTCGCATACACTGGCCGCCAGAGCCATACTACGTTAGCATAGTTAGCTGTAGACTTGCCCATGTCTTTGATTATGAACATTCATTAAATGATTAATCACAGTGAGAATAAAGTTCATTAAAGGACGTCTCCTTCTCTGACTGGCTCATGAATCAAAGACTTGTCCACTATGAACCAAATCTCCTGTTTATGGCCCCAAGCCACTCCCTGTAACTATATACTTCCTCCTACCCCTCCCCCCTCCCCTCCTCCAGTTTCCTAGCTGCCTGTGTCGTCATAGCAATAAATTTCGTCTGCTCCTGACTGTGACTCGATTGAGATCAAAGTGATAGGGTATCAATCTCCCAGCAGATTTCCTGACCAGTAGCCAGGATATCTGTATGGAGAGTGTTAGGAATGCTAGAGCTAAACAGCGCCAGAAATCCAATACCAGTCCCTGTATCCCAACGAGGAGAGTAGCCATAGGATGCAGGGACTTGAGCCAGTCTAAGTTAGCTGTGGCTCTGGTCCGGTTAAATCTGTGGCCGCCTTGACCCACTACAAGGACATGTAACGGGAAATGTTTGTGACCCTCCTGCCAGACCTTTTGTACTGACTGGAAAGTGTGTTATTTCCTAGTCTCCAACATTTTCCTATTTCCTTTCCTGTGTATTTTTTTCAAAATGTAATGAACATAAATCTTGGTTTCTTTATGTATTTGTTAGCTATGAATATTTCCTACTAAGTATATCTGCTTTTACAGTATACATAGAATAAAATCATCTGGTTTGAGGCACACACCACTGATACATGTGATTTAACTCAACCAACCTCTTATTAGTCTGAACAGAGCGGAGACAGAGGTGGCGGCCAATCTACCCTCGCCCCACCCGACCCGCTACCTGTCTGTAGCCCCCCCCCCCCCCCCCCCACACACACACACACACACACCTCCACCACCTGGGAGCATCTTCCTCACCTGACCTGGGCCTCACGCCATTCCCTGGAGATACTCCTCCTGTGTATTGAACCTCCCACTCGTAACACCAATACTCAGTCGATCGTGTGAGAATATTGTAGGAGCTTAAAACTTATTATACAAATTCTAATCGGTTCAGGACAGGTAGAGTTTTATTTACAATACCTCACGTTTTTCCCACTTCATTTGAATATGTATAATTACAGTATTGAGAATTGGTCACGTTTATAGAGAGAGATGTATATACGATGTTCTGACATTTACACCTCAGTGCGGAAAATTCAGCTTTACCACTAAGCTAAAAAAATACATAAAAATACTAATTTTTTATCTTTGGTATCTATCTCCTTAGCTATATGCCATATGGAGTTGTCCCTCTTCCTTCACTGCCAATATAAGGAATATTGTACTTTAAATTGCCACACACTTTTAAGTGGATTACGTTGTGTTTTGATAAAACAGCCATCTTTCTCCTTCATCCCCAGCAGTGGTAGACTTACTGCTGTATCAAAGACCAGTCCTTCTCATACCATGTCTCTGTGGTGTGGTGTACAGCCACCTTTCTCCTTCATTCCCAGCAGTGGTAGATTTACTACTATATCAAAGGCCAATCTTCTCATACCATGTCTATGTGGTGTGGTGTACAGCCACCTTTCTCCTTCACCCCCAGCAGTGGTAGACTTACTGATATATCAAAGACCAGTCCTTCTCATACCATGTCTATGTGGTGTTTCACACACTGTTCACTGAGGCTGTGATAGTGCGGTGATGAATTAGTGAGTGGTGTTTGAGACACTGTTTAGGGAGGTGGAGGGCGTAATAATGCAGTGATAAATCATGCAGCGTGTGAATCCACTCACAGTGTTCATGACATGCCAACAATAACCATCACTAGACACCGTTCACCTGCAGCTGATTGTAGTGAAAGTTACTGGAGCTCTGATGATAACAATAGACCTGCGACACGATTCCTGTTTCCTTTACAATACAATATGATGTGATACGATGTGATAGGATATGACACGATGTGATAAGATATGACACGATGTGATATGATGTGATACGATTTAGTACGATGTGACACGATGTGACACGATGTGGTACGATGTGACACGATGTGGTACGATGTGACACGATGTGATAGGATGTTATACGATGTGGTACGATGTGGTACGATGTGATACAATGTTATCCAATGCCATTGTTTCGGTGAGAAGTAGTGGTAGACAGGCTTTAGGAGTACTCACAAATCGGCCAGGATAGGCAGAGATCGTGCGTCCTGGTGGAATCAGTACCAAAATCGGTTTAGGTTGTGTGTCCTGGTACTTCAGATGTTCCCACAAATCAGCCATGATCGGCTCAGATCGGGCATCCTCATACTTTAGATGTACCCACAAATCGGGCAGGATCGGCTTAGATTGTGTATCCTGGTAATTTAGACGTGGCCACAAATCGACCAGGATCAGCTAAGATTGCACATCCTTGTACTTTAGACGTAGCCACAAATTGGCCACGATTGTCTGAGATCGGAGGTCTTCATACTTTAAGTGCTGATTCATTTGCTGTGTTATACCTTGGTATGTCCTGTTATATCTTACAATGTCGTGATATATCTTACCTCTAGTGGCACACTATCATACATGTTTTTTGCGCGATGCCGTGTGTATATTTTGGTGCTCCACCACCGCGATGCTTCACGATCTATTGCCAACAGATTGTGGCATATCGCGAAAAGAACTGGTGAAGGTACTTAACCAGACCGATGCATCATGGCAAATATGCATGCGATTATTCACAACCTAGCAAGATTTAGAAAGACAATCAAATTGTGACTAATCTCGCCATATCTTGTGTGTTGGTGGAACCAGCACTTTATACTACCCATATCGCGTGCGCGGTCGTTTTACTGTCACCACTCGCCATGTTTTATGTACGATACCAGCTCGCTCCAGATTTATTACACATCGATTTGACGGCTCTGTTCCTTTTGTTTTATCACTTTTACAAAATTAAAAAAACTAACTTAAATGTCAAATCTAGATTTCTACTCAGGTGAATAGAAGTAGATCGACACTGATATTTGAAGGTCCAGAATAGACGAGCTTAGGACTAAAATAGATTAAACCCACGGGAAATCCGATTTCAACAGTGGGCTATACATTTTTATTATCCACCTAATACAAAGTACCCATTGAAAACACCGTACGGCAAAATATGGAACACTGTTAAAACATTAGTTGTTAGGCCAAATTAAGATCATTATTCTATTAATTTCGGGTATATAGGTAAATAGTAGAACAACCCACTATGCTTGGACAAGCTAAAAACTCGTAAATTATTATCTCGTTCTGTGGCTTATAAAGCATTATCAGGTGGCTCTATATGATTACAGACAACGATACCCCAAAAAGGACAAAATGGCTAGCTATCTATCTATAGCTAAGAAGAAATGAATACAAGTTACTGTTAATTTACGTCCATTCTTTCTTAAATTCATAAACGTTTGAACACGTTTGTCAGAGGTATTTTTACTGAGATACATTGTACTTTTGTTACTAGGTCTTTTACTGAGATACATTGTACTTTTGTTAGTAGATCTTTTACTGAGATTCTATGGAGAAACCAAACAAGAGTTAGTGTGTTGTTGTTAATCGCACGAGGGCAAGATCGCGTATTACTGCGCGAGGCGAAGCCGAGAGCAGTGATGCACGATCTTGCCGGAGTGCGATGAACAATAACACGACTAACTCGAGTTTGGTTTAGAATTTATCCTAACCCGCCCGTCTGAATTACTTCTACATTAACAAATGACGTCATTTGTCAAGTGTATCCCACTAGAGCGATATTTTTCATTTTTCTGAACTCCAGACCGAATACAGTGACGCAATGTTAAGCCTATGGAGTTTTTTATTAGGGGTAGGATAAATGTGACCAGTTTCTGGCAGGCCTCCATCTCCCTGCCACAGGGTTGCAGGCAGAGCTGGCACCACCAGAGAAACACCTCTGTGTGTGTGGGGGGGGGGGGGGGGGGCGACCACGCCCATGTAAGCGTTGACCCGCCCACCCCCCCCCCCCCACCCCCCCCCCCCCCCCGCCGGACGTGACCCGAGCACCTCACAGGTGTATGTAGGTCACCTCCGACAGGTGCTCGCCGAGTACCTGCTCAGGGGCCTGTTTAATAATCTAGTTTAATAATCTAGTGTGGACCATTCTCTGTTCCTCGTAGGAAGGGTTATGTTTGATGATTTTTAAGTCTGTTCTCGTCCAGTTCTCGCCCAGTTCTCGCCCAGTTCTCGCCCAGTTCTCGCTCAGTTCTCGCTCAGTTCTCGTCCAGTTCTCGCTCAGTTCTCGCTCAGTTCTCGTCCAGTTCTCGTCCAGTTCTCGCCCAGATCTCACCCAATTCTCGCCCTGTTCTCGCTCAGTTCTCGCTCAGTTCTCGCTCAGTTCTCGTCCAGTTCTCGCCCAGTTCTCGCTCAGTTCTCGCTCAGTTCTCGTCCAGTTCTCGCCCAGTTCTCGCTCAGTTCTCGCTCAGTTCTCGTCCAGTTCTCGCCCAGTTCTCGCTCAGTTCTCGCTCAGTTCTCGTCCAGTTCTCGCTCAGTTCTCGTCCAGTTCTCGCCCAGAACTCACCCAGTTCTCGCCCTGTTCTCGCTCAGTTCTCGTCCACTTCTCGTCCAGTTCTCGCTCAGTTCTCGTTTATTCGCCCCGAGTCCCGTGTGAAATCTCGCGCCGTGAGATCGATACCACACCAGCGTGCATATAGATAATCCATGTCTGCCGCCGGCTACCAGCTCCACCTGTCTCTGTCTACTCTGATCGCTGTAAAGTGAACGATCTCAATCACAAAAGTCACGCTGCTTCAAGGACTGAATGTGTGTTTTTATTATCCATCATATACAAAGACCCCATTGAGAATGTCTGTGACTCAGTACCCACGACCCATTTTATAAAAGCTGTCAGATAACTGTGGTATATTTATTGTGGTATACTACCCCAAAGCCATGGTATACGGGAAGATACTCCTTTTGTGCTAAAGAGCAAAAATATAGTCCCAATTGCTATACACTTTAGCAATACAGGTGTTGCCGTTCAGCGCCGCCTAACGGCCCACTGCCTAGTTACGCGGCCGCTCGGAGAAGCACCGCTAGGTCTGGCCAATGTGTATAGGGAACACAGCAATCACACCTAAAGTGTGAACGGTGGGTGTGATTACAGGAGTGTTGTTTTTTGACAGATTAAATTGTTGGAGCAAACTAGGGCATTGTATTAACGAGTCTGGGCTGTCTAAACTTTATAGTTGATAATCATCTTGGTTTTAACTTGGAAAAAGATAAGCATATTAAAGCAAAACCTGCCAATGTATTAGTGTGTATGCAGTTTTGGTGTCCCTGTGTTATCTAAGGTATATCTAAAGTATCATTGAAGTGATATGCATGTATGATACATCAAATTGTAGCTGGAATACCATAGAATACGATGAAATCATTGTTATTTCTCTGAAAATGAGATACATGGGTCTTATGATCCTATTACGCTCATATACTGATAGATCCAATGCTTAAGAATACGTTGCGAAGTGAATGTTTGGCTTCAGCCGTGGCGTAACTAGGGAGATAGGGTGCGACACCGGCCTACGGAAAAAGGCCTATTACTGGGTATCATCTATTGCAGTTGCTGGATAATAAATACAACAAACGATGTTTTTTGTGGACATGCGGCTCGCTAAACCACTCGAGGTTGACGTCGTAATACGCTCGCTGGCGCTCGTGTATTACTATACGACGGCGCTCTCGTGTTTTACAGCCGCCTATCCACAAAACCATCGATTATTGTCTATTTATACAACGTAATAACCCCCAAGGTCATATCAGAGCGATATAGAATATACGGACCCCGACTGAGTGTAGTTATACTTCAGAAATACCCGGTAAAATAGATTATCGCGCTGCATTCAGCATAGGGAACATCGGGATAATTACAAGTAGCCTTAGCAACATAATTTGTTGATGCGTTTAGCGATGTCCGAATAGTGGTAAATTGTATAATTCTTATTTTTGATAGTGTCCGTTTTATTTGTGTATTGGGAAGGGGGGTAAAATACAGAAGGTGATGATATTTGTCACAGCCGTCGTTCTCCATATCCTTTGAACGCTATACAATATTCACTCAGCTATCACCTCGTTCATATCACTCCGCATTCAAACTCTATTGAGAATGACGACTGTGACCAGAACTTGTTGGTTTCTTCTCTAACAACCAAACCTGGAACCCTGGCCGGTGCAATCTCCGAGATTCAGGTGTAATTCAAAGAGTCCTACCAAAATTCAGATTCCAAAATTAGTTTATCATCACAAACGGTCTAGCCGAACTCTTAAAGTAAACCTGTTGTATATTGACCTATCAGAGCCTTTTGAAGCTAAAAAAAATGGGTCATTGATTGTTAATTTGTCACGTGATTTGCATATACATTCAGCGAGCGTCTGTAATTATGCAAATGAGGTCTTTGAGGTTTCCGGCAGCCTTTAAGCCTTGGGCGATTTGCAGGTGAAAACGTCGGCTGACTCCCAGGAGGTGTTGTAGGCTTCCCTCTGTACAAAACGGCCCGCGGGGAATCTGAACTTAATAAAGAACTCAACTGGTAGAGGCCCGCCCCGACACACCTTAATGTGGTGCCTGACTACCTGCTGTAGGGGGCGGGGGCTGGGGGTGTCTGGGGAGGTGAGGGAGGGGGGGGGGCATGGTGAACATCAATAACACTGGGTGCAAGGTTATGCAACCTTTATCTCACCCCGGGTATTTTTTTCACCATAGACTTATCATTGGGAACTCGTAGCCAATGCCAATTGAGTATTTAGAAATAGAAATTTAGATGAAGAACAATACTCAATGGGGAGGGTGAGATGAAATCAGAAACCTATTTAAGGTTAGGGTCAGAGCTTGATCCTATCTCTTTTGAATCCTACGTGATACCATCCCTGACCATAAACTTTCATAGGTTTCCTCTATATCCTCCTACCCCTCACGCCACGGTTATGCCATAATATATTTATACGCCATGCATGACATATGATGTTAAAAACATGTGACGGGGCAGGATAAAATCTAAACATCACTCAATTTTAGATAATTGTTTACATGGCGTTTGCTGTCTTCCGGTACAGATATCACTCAGCTCCGCTTCGTGATATTGATCATTCAGCGAAGACAACTCACGCCATATAAACACTTATATAAAATCATGAAAACCACCATGAAAACATCGCCAAAGTTCTGAAAAATGCTACAAATAATCATAGAACAGTCTGTACACTTCATGTCCTATCTCCAAGTGACTGTGGCACGAAATGAACGTCACTTACCAGAAACAGTTAAAATAATGATGGTAGAATCTAGACTGAGTAGCGACATGTGTTTTGTATTTGTGTTTCTATGGGGTACACCTTTGGTTTATTGGAAACTGACCCTTATCATTGACCAGATTGAACATCAAGACAAGGCAGTCAGTAGTGAATATTTAAATGTCTGAGGTGGGTAACTTCATCAATGTCTGCCTCGATATTGTTCATGTGGCACAGCGCCATCTGGCAGGAGAAATTCCCACCATGAAGCTCATTAGACTTCCACGACCTCAGAACATACACCTAAATAAGTACTACGGTGTGTAAGTCCCATAGCAGGTCATATTTAGGTACCATGACCACAAATAAGGCTGTACAAATAAGGCTGTTTTACATTTGCCGCCGAAAACTGCACCGATTTCTCCTAAAGCCCAATATACATCTACCGAATCAGGATTGAACGATTAGTTCCCAAATCGTATAGGAGTCAGTCCAAGGCGAATTACGTAATACCTTGGCCCCTGCCGGCCACCCAATCAAACGCCATTTACCAAAGTTACGTTGTCGGCGACTAGATTTATCAAAATGTGGAAAAGATCATGTCCTGGGTTTAATCATTATATCATCCTGCTCTAGGATGGGTGTAGAGAGTCAACGGAACCATGGTAAAACATTGAAAGGCAGTTGAATTTCGTAAGAACAAAGAGCCACAATATAGATCTATCCCCCCATGGGGCCTGCCATACTGATGGCCACCTAGTGACGGCTTCCTGAACTAACAATGGCTCTGTCCCCTACAGCGGCGACTGCCCGGTGATTTCCCACACCCACAAATCTGATTAAAACACTTCTGTGGCTGTACCCCAAGCCAGGTCCGACTCGATTACAGCTCTAAGCTAATTAAACAGTCACAAACACTTAATACCCTGTGATCCTCTTCCACCCCCCACCACGCTACACCCGCTGGCCACACGCTGATTATTACCGTGGGAATGTATTGCCAAGGATTCCCACGGTAGGAGTTTCCCAGTTAATCCCACTAGAACTTGGCCAAGGATTGATACTGAGGAGGTGCTTAATTCCAACCCCACTTGTTGTGGTAGAGTGGTGGTTGTTGGATTCATATCAATGTGAGATTCCGCAAAGCAAGGTAAGAGAAATAGGCTGCAGAATGGTTATTGGAGAACTCGACCCCAAATGAACTCGACCCATAGTTGACAAGAGAACTGGACCCGCGAAGTCGACCCGTAAAAATAAGACGGTTAGGGGTATGGTTAGTGTAAGGGCTAAGGTTAGTAAGGGATAGGTTGAGAGCTGGGTTAGGGATAGGGTTAGGGTTAGGGATAGGATCAACTTAGGGACATGGTTGATATATAAGGTTAGGGTTAGTGATAGGGTTAGGGCTATGTTAGGGTTAGCGTTAAGTTAGGGATAGGGTTAGGGTTAAGTCAGGGATAGGGTTAGGGTTAGGGCTAGGTTAGAGATAGGGTTAGGGTTAATTTAGGGATAGGGTGAGGGCTAGGTTAGGGATAGGGTTAGGCTTAAGTTAGGGATAGGGTTAGGTTTAAGGATAGTATCAAGTAATGGTTTGTATTTAAGGTTAGGTTAGGGATAGGGTTACTTTAGACTCAAGAGAATACACTGTCCATTGTGAAAGGGTTAGGTTAGGGGTAGTGTAAGGGTTAGGCTATGTGTATATGAAGACAGTCCACTTATAACAATAACTCATAGTTATTATAGATCGAGTTCTTTTATTGGGTCGAGTTTGTTATGGGTCAAGTTCTAACAGGTCAAGTTCTTCTAACTAAAGATTTGATTTTGGTGGCAGTTTCTTATGGACCGAGTTCTTCTAAAGGATCTAGCTTTTTACGGCTCGAGTAAATCCTGGGATCATTTTGGGTCGAGTTTGTTATGGGTCGAGCTTTTTGCGGACCGAGTTCTTTCTTCTTTTTTAAAAATTTCATTTTTATTCTGGAGTTATAACTACTAGAACTACTATTATCAGTAGGCTCCAGGGCCATATATATGTTTGTCCGGGTTTACATATTGTAATTTTGGAAAGAGAAAACATTTAGGGCATTACTAGTGATAATATACAAAAATTAATAGTCGATATATATTGTGTTTAGACAGGCTAAATCATTGCAGGTCGAGTTCTTCTAATGGGTCGAGTTTGTTACGGGTCAAGCTCGTTACGGGTCGAGCTTTTCTAACAGAGTTTGTTGCGGGTCGAGAAAACCCTGGGATCATTTTGGGTATAACGAGTCAAGTTCCTTACGGGTCGTGTTGGTTATGGGTCGAGTTCTTCTAACGGGTCGAGTTCTTCTAATGGGTCGAGTTCGTTACGGGTCGAGTTCTTCTAACAGAGTTTATTGCGGGTCGAGAAAACCCTGGGATCATTTTGGGTCTAACGAGTCAAGTTCCTTACGGGTCGTGTTGGTTATGGGTCGAGTTCTTCTAACGGGTCGAGTTTGTTTTAGGTCGAGAAAACCTTTTATTTTCGGGTGATGTTCTCCAGTATTGGGCAGGGCAGGGGGTAGAGATCTAAAGACAGTCAGACAAACTCCATCCATCACCACACAGTGTCTCTACACCTCCGTGTGGAGTCAAGCTGTTTGTAATTTCAGACTGATACTTTAAGAGACAACTTTCCCTGCTGTTACACACATTCACACCATTCTCATGGTGGCCGGGTGCACCCCTCTCATAAGATCTCACACTCTCTAAGTCGTAAACTGTAAAAGGTTCTCACTACGCTCTATGGGAGAAGAATTCTTAGCGAACTAGGCTTAGAGCCTTGAGAATCCACTGGCACACAGTATTCCCGGTTGGTGGCATAATTGAGATTATAGGGTTGCATTGATGTACGTCTTTAGCACGGGAGGCAGGCCAGGGGATTCTCAAGGCTCTAAGCCTGATTCGTTCAGAATTCTTCTCCATAAGCGTAGCGATAGTACAGAATACGACTTCGAGAGTGTGAGATCTTATGAGAGGTAGGTAGTTGTACTATTCATAAAATATCTATATATTTTGAGCGTGGGATGATCACGCACAGATAAGTTGCATAAAGGTTAGAGAGGTTAAAATACTCAAACAAAAATACCTCATTGATGAAGGTGAACGGGGCGTATCTGCTCTCACGTCTGTCTCCCACCACTTGCGACCACGTAAAAAATTGTTTCACCGAACCATGGGGCTAACACCCTAATAGAACGCCGAAAAAATTACACCAAAAAATACCTCATTGACCCACTAGTGATATTGCATCCTACAAAGGCAGTTGTAGAAATGTGGGTTACAGAAAATGGCCCATACACTGAATAAAACCCAAAGCCACTCTCATTCATCGATGATTTTGCATCTCGTACATTCCTCACATGGTTTGAAAGTTAAGGCACACATTTTACAGGGCAATGGTTCCGAATCAGCTTCTAAGGGTTATTCACAAAGTGAAGAAACAGAACTAGTATTTATTTCACCCCTGGTATTTTTGTCCCGTGGACTTAACATTGGGAACCCATTATTCATGCCCCTACGAGTATTGCAGTCCGTTCTCCATGGTTTATATCCTGTGTGGTGTCCATACTTTCAGTATATATACAGGGGTGACATAAATACAGAGAGCAACTTGTTTTGATAAAACTCATTGTTCTCAAACTCGTTTGAATGCTACGTGATATTCACTCAGCTGTCACCTCGTTCATATCACTCTGCATTAAACCTGTGGAGAACGATGACTTTGACCAAAACTTGTTTGTTTCTTCTATAATATTGTCGAATATAAAGTGATAAGTAAAAGAAAAGACAGTTGATCAATCCGAAAAGGGCTGCATCTTCCTGCCATTAGTTGTTCCGAGACTGGCTTCAGTCCCTGCATTCTATGGCTAACCCTTCACCCTCGCCCCTCCTCGCTGGGCCTGTCAGGGAATTCCACATGTTTCAAAGTAGTTTTATTTCTAAGAGATGCCAATTTTCCTCTTTTTTTTCGCGGAAATTCATTTTTTCATATTCAGAATATATAATCGCTTTCCTTTGCATCAAACTAAGATAATATTGATTTAGCCTCATTTACGCCAATAAAACAGTGGTTTGAACCTCCCTACAAACCCTCAGCCCCATGCCATGGCCGACAAAGACATAATTTCCAAGTTTTTCTGGTCTCTCTGAAGCAGAAAAATCCACAGTAACATATTTCCACTTTTTTCTCTGACCCGAACTGACATCCCTGATTTCTTAATAATGTCATTTATCCTACCCCTAATATAAAATCCTATAGGCTTAACATTGGGTTTCCGTATGCCACGCTGACTGGCATACAGAGTTTTATATGCCACTAGTGGCATACAGCATTGTTATCACGTAATATTCCAAAATCGAGGAGATAGGTTAGGATAAAATCAAAACCTGATTCGTTTTAATCTTGGCCACCACATTCCACTCCTGAAGTTTTGGCTTCGGACTTCACTCGGCTTCGCCTCATGAAGTCACTTTGCCAAACTCCAGTCGTGGAATACGGTGGCCAAGATTAAACCTCATCCAGTTTTACGATACAATCAAAGACTTGAGCAAGTCTAGCTCGTTCCGCACATGACCCAAGTCTCTCCGCTGAGACTATTAGCAGTATTCGCTGCCCTTTAACAAACGTTAACGTGTCTAGACAGATGTTATCACAAAGAACCTGACCTAATTCGCCTTGTAGGTGCCAGCACATTAAACTAATAAAAGAGCCGCTGGTGTAAGGAGAGAAACGTTTCCGGTAATATATCTGTTTTACTTTATTCCCAAACGTTATATAGCGTGGAGGCATCAGGTAGAGCAATATAAACCACCCTGGGAGGTCTGTATACCTTTTATCGCTGCGGGATTCACAGTCAGGGATTCATGTATCTCACAGGGTGTTTGTCTGAGGTAAATAATGCTGGGATTTATGTACCTCACAGGGTGTTTGAGATTCATGTATCTCACAGGGTGTTTGAGATTCATATTCCTCACAGAGTGTTTGTCTGAGACAAAAACTGCTGGGATTTATGCACCTCACAGGGTGTTTGTCTGACACAAATACTGCTGTGATTTATGTACCTCACAGGGTCTTTGGGATTCATGTATCTCACAGGGTGTTTGTCTGAGACAAAAACTGCTGCCAGGATTTATGTACCTAACAGGGTGTTTGAGATTCATGTATCTCAGAGGGGGTTTGTCTGAGACAAAAACTGCTGGGATTTATGTACCTCACAGGGTGTTTGTCTGAGACAAAAACTGCTGGGATTTATGTACCTCACAGGGTGTTTATCTGAGGCAAATGCTGCTGGGATTTATGTACCTCGCAGGGTGTTTAGGATTCATGTATCTCACAGATTGTTTGTCTGAGACAAAAGCTGCTGGGATTTATGTACCTCACAGGGTGTTTGTCTGAGACAAAAACTGCTGGGATTCATGTACCTCACAGGGTGTTTGAGATTCATGTACCTCACAGAGTGTTTGTCTGAGACAAATACTGCTGGGATTTATGTTCCTCACAGGGTGTTTGTCTGAGACAAATACTACTTGGATTTATGTACCTCACAGGGTATTTGAGATTCATGTATCTCACAGGGTGTTTGTCTGAGACAAAAACTGCTGAAATTGATGGAGTATTGTAGAAAGAGGTACCCAATAAGGGATATTGTCACACATTTCAATCAATTAGTCAATGGTAGGGGTGAGATAAAATCTGAACCGCACTCGATCCATAGCCATTGATAATATGCCATTTATTTTGGTCTGCTGCATAATCTCTCTCGGGCTTTGCCTTGTGAGATTACTCCGCAAATGTCAGTGGCTATGGATCTCGATGCAGTTCCTTATTTAGTATATATAGTTACATTCAGCTAGGCCCGGCTGAGTCTACTATGACCCGCTTAAGTGTGTACTTAAAAAGACGGATCGGAATCTAAACCGGATGTAACCTGCCCGCACGCATGCGCTCTTCAATCCTGCTGGTACTCGGCGGGTGTGATTAGTGGTGTGATGAGATTAACAAGCGTGGGGCTAGGTGTGAGGGGGGCTATATAGGGATTTACTCAACGACTATATATATGTGTGTGTATGATTAACTATCGGGGTATATTTAGAAGAGCTATATATATATATATACCTGGACATTTACAGTGATACGTATATATAGTGATAGGCATAGTATATTAGTGATATATTAGTGATATATATATGGGTTTTGTTGATGTACTAAGTCTTGACCATGCTAGAGATATACTAGAGATAAATATATTTTATTATATACCTGTGGCTGTATCAACTGCGTATACTGCCCGCTCCTACCAATGGCGTATTTATTCCCGTACGTCACACTGTGACGTATGGGGTTTGTGATCCTGATACGTCCCTGGCTCATATTTCGCCATTTTTGCTCAAGTCTTTGATTATGAACATTCATTGAATGTTTAAACACGATCGGAATGTACAGTAAAACCCCACTTCTGGGACACCCCGCTTATGCCAGAGTATCAACTGTATGAAGATATTAAATACTACATAGCCTAAACCATCGGCAGACTGAAAACCCCGCTTAAGGGGACATCCCGCTTAAGGGGACAGTTTGCTCGGAACGGAGGGTGCCCCCTTAAGCGGGGTTTTACTGTATATAATAATACGAAAACAGGCTCCATACGTCGAAATACTTCGTAAAATTAATTTGGTAAAATAATTCCACCGCGTATTTTTGACATACGAAGACAGTAAGGCAGTTTCCGTATAATATATAAAACATATAATAAGATACGTATATATAGTGTATAGACTGTGTTGAAAGAGACAGTAAGACAGTTTCTGTATAATATATAAAATATATAATAAGATACGTATATATAGTGTATAGACTGTGTTGACAGAGACAGTAAGACAGTTTCTGTATAATATATAAAATATATAATAAGATACGTATATATAGTGTATAGACTGTGTTGACAGAGACAGTAAGGCAGTTTCTGTATAATATATAAAACATATAATAAGATACGTATATATAGTGTATAGACTGTGTTGACAGAGACAGTAAGACAGTTTCTGTATAATATATAAAATATATAATAAGATACGTATATATAATGTATAGACTGTGTTGACAGAGACAGTAAGGCAGTTTCTGTATAATATAATATATAATTAGATACGTATATACAGTGTATAGACTGTGTTGACAGAGACAGTAAGGCAGTTTCTGTATAATATAATATATAATTAGATACGTATATACAGTGTATAGACTGTAATGATACACAGATCCCGGCTCTGTCACTTTAACTCCACACTCAGGCTCAAAGTAAACGCGGTTTATTGTCCACTTGACGTGCCCTCATCCACACGTACAGCTCTGAGAGGTATTACTGGCTGTAGCCGCGGTTTGTGAGGGGGATCGGGCTCTTCACTGAGAGCATATAGAGACAGGCAGATTGGTGTTTGTTCTCCTGCAGGGTTTCAGTTAGACCTGCTCAAGTCTTTGATGATGAACATTTGTTAAATGATTAAACACAATCAGAATAAAGTGTATCCTTCTCTGACTGGCCCATGAATTAAAGACTTGTCCAGTAGGAATAGAACCTCCTGTTTATGTCCTCCCCAGTCGCTCCCTTTATCCTACCCCTAATATAAAATCCCATAGGCTTAACATTGAGTTTCCGTATGCCACGCTGACTGGCATACAGAGTTTTATATGCCACTAGTGGCATACAGAATTGTTATCACCTAATACTCCAAAATCGAGGAGATGGGATAGGACAAAATCAAAACCTGATTTGTTTTAATCTTGGCCACCGCATTCCACTCCTGGAGTTTTGGGCTCCGGACTTCACTCGGCTTCACCTTGTGAAATCACTATGCCAAGCTCCAGTCGTGGCATACTGTGGCCAAGATTAAAACTCATCCAGTTTTACGAAAGTAACCCTCCCCCTCCTACCCCTCCCCGCTCTGACTGGCCCCTGTATTCCAGTGAGGAGGGCAGCCATAGGATGCAGGGACTGGAGCTAGTCTAGGTTTCAGTCTACAACTCACAGTCAGGTGGGAGAAGAAAGTCACAGTCGGGAGGCAGGGGTGGCCAGTGTAGCCTTTCTGTTGATCCAGCTTGTAAAGTCTCTCTGGGAATAGAAAAGGATGTTAGAGAAGAAATACATGTACCTGGATTTATATCACTGTAGTCCCGATTTAACGTATTGTAACCAAGACAGTAGCATGAGTGACCTATATTTAGAATTATGTATAAATTCATACATGAATAATTCTATTTATGTATAAATGCCTACATACATGCCTGCATGCCTGCATGCATCCATATATGCATGCATGCATGCATGCATACATGCATGCATGCATGCATACATGTATGCATACATACATACATGTATGCATACATACATGCATGCATACATACATGTATGCATACATACATGCATGCATACATGTATGCATACATACATGCATACATACATGTATGCATACATGCATGCATGCATGCATGCATTCAAACATGCATACATGCATACATACATACAAACATTCATGCATACATACACACATACATACGTATCTACGTACATACATATATACATACGTACGTATGTACATATGTACATACTTTCATGTTAATCAATATTTTGACATTAATAAAGATTTAACATATAGAAAGCCATATATAAAAAGGCACATTTTCAACAGGATCTGCTTGGAGTTTCTCCCCCACATCGAGATATTGTTAACCAGACCTATGCTTGAAGACCATGATCTGGTAGAGAAAAACCTAATCCAGCTCATATTGTATCCATATCTATACTCAGATTTACTTTTTATCTTATGATTCATTTCTAGCCATGCCGAAAACATAATTTAGTACTGTAATTTTTTGGTATGATAATAAATACTCCCAAAATATTATGTAGTTCTCTAAAGAACACCAACGACTACATGTGTTTAATGTGGTTTTATGATAATGACTATTTCGAGCCATACAATCCAATTTTCAATTCGGATAAATTAGTTTATTCATAAACAAGTCCTCCAATGGTATGTGCTATGTTGAGAAAATGCAGCCAATTATTTTCGAGGTACAGGGAATTGTTAGTGGGTGGGGCGGGAATTAGGAGATCATTAGACGGGCATATAGCACCAGGCCACTTCAACTCACACAGAGAAACCCAGTTACACCATCAAGTGATGGCTAATGGTGTGTGGGCTGGAGACCCGACTGAGTGTGTGGCTAGACCCAGCCTAGACTGGTCTCAGTCTCTCAAACCCTCAACGTCTAATAGGACATATTAGACTCTAGTACAGTCTGTTGTTTGTTTGTTTGTGTGTTTTGATTTTACGTCCAGGCAACCATTATAGGTCCTTTCCAGACTTTCTCAAGGTTCTTTTACACCACTAGGGTGGTGATCGAATCTATGTGATGAATTCAGGTAGAAATCTCACCCCTACACATTTACGGAGGTGAGAGTTTTTTTACTTCCCACATCACATAGACATGGTATGAGAAGGATGGCCTTTGTTATAGCAGTAAATCTACCACTGCTGGGGGTGGGACTCGAACCCACAAAGTCTTACTACCTTGGGGTTACAAGTCCGGTGCTCTAACCACTGAACTAACTCCCAGTCGCCAGGGCCAGGGTGCACAGGCTCAAACTGAGATTGTTAAGCCTATAAGACACCGACCCGACCACTGTGCCCGATTCTACCTTTGCCCGACGGATCCGTCGGGTCTGTGACAATCTGCATTAATCGGGTCGGTGTACGCACTTCACCGACCCGATTTTATTGCTTTTCCCGACGCGTCGGGCATTACTACCATGTCAGATATGACCGACTCTGCCCGACCTTAAGATTCCGGTGTACGCACTTTCACCGATTGTTACCGATTCTGAGCATGTCATTTAAAAAGCGTTGCCATCTATCCCTCGGTCCGATTTACAAGTGTCTTATATCGATGTGTAGGGGAGAAACAAGCGATCATAGATCTGAAAACCGTTTTCTAATATCTTAAATAGACCAGAAGTTATTAAACTTTGCATTATTGCCTATATGTACTTATCACCCGGCCCGGGGCCCAGCCGGGCCCAGCACCCGGCTGCTCTCTTTGATCTTAACCCGGGTAATTTACGAGGTCATAAAAGGGGGAGGTGTCATCGGGAAGAGTCTACATGTCGGTGTCTTATAGGTATAAGACACCGAAGTTTTATTCCCGACTCTCACCGAGCCGATGGTCGGGATGAATCGGGAACAAATTTCGGTGTCTTACAGGCTTTAGGGGGTGCAATTTTGAGGCAGGAATTCCTGCCTTCGCTGGTTCTAAGCTCTCCTGATTAATTGCCAGTAACCAGTATGTTACTCTTCAAGCTGAGGTCCTAGAGTAGCTTTTACTGGGCATGTACCAAATAAATCCGCTTGGAGAGTTATAATGATTCCCAGAATAGTGTCAGAATTGTGGTATTCTCAGGATTGGGTTTGCACTAAAATTAGAACAGCCAATCACAAAATTCCTTTCTCCCATCAGGCAGAGGGAACTGGCAAATGGGAGCCGTGCTCTGTTAGACCCTTACAGACTGTAAGCCTTAGACGGCGTGGTCTGTAAACAGGCTAAGGACATAGTGGACGTTAGACGACCCAAATAAAACTCTGTGAGTCCTATGCCTCCACCTCCCCATCACTTACATTGGCCTCAGTCTCAGAGATTGGTTTCAGATACCTTAAATATTCATAGTTGAACAAACTGATAAAAAAAAGGTTGCTTTTTTAAATATTTTTTTTTTATTGCACTGTAAGGGGGTACATACAATGGTCTCTGCTTTAGCAGTTATTCTGACCATTGATCAAAAACGTTTACAAAATTCCGTCGTTAACTGAAACTATCATTCTTAATATATACAGGGTGATATGACAAAATGATGATGGGATTAATGATTCAAAAACGCATGCTTCAGACAACAACAAGGTCAGATTTCGGCAAACCTGGCAAGTTTATGTCTAGACAAACTCCTCATAAAATTGCGATCTTATATATTTCTTATAACTAGCAAGTTTTGCACCCTGGACTTCAACAGGGAGTTTATTCCAGTCATTCATCCCTATGTAAATGGGACTCCGTTTGAAAAATGCAGTCTTTGGTCTTTTCAATCTAATTGTTCTTTTGCGTTGTACACGCGTTTTCGAATCATTTATACTTTTAATTTTATTTGTGGTTATTTTGTTCAGATTACACATAAAACAATATAAAAACACAAAACTGGGTTTTTGGGAATACAGAATGGCATACAGGGGTTGTGAGAAGGGACTTATTACAAAGTAGTCTTATATCCTACTAAACATCCATAATCTAAGACTTAGGCAAGTTTACACCCAGCAATATCGAACTTCCAAATCCAGGTTCTGGGCCTTGGAAGTAGTTCCGGGACTATATTTTCTCAGCGGACTAATCACATGGTCACTGAGTGCAAGGAACACGAAAACATGGCCAACTTTCTGCCCGCGAGTGGTGCTTAGAGAAATATAAGTGGTGTTGTTATTTACATTAATGTGGCAGGGTGGACTGGGCAGTTTGTGGGGTGGTTTATTTTGTAACATGTATTGTCACTGGAGATTTCCTGACGTTAATGGCAGCTCTAGAATTATAATCTATTCTAGCTGAAATATGATATCTATATTTTATATGGTTATCATATTGCAGTCAGAGTAGATATAGCAGTTTTCTTACTTTGGGGCCATCCATAAAGTACGTACGCACTGAGGAGGGTGGGGGCGGGGGGCAAACATTTCAGAAATTTTGCGTATGCTCCGTCTTTGTTCTATTGCGTACAAAATCAGGGTTTGGGGTGGGGGCGGGGGGTTAACAAATTTCAGAAAGAAGTCATCCTCAAACTCGTTTGAACACTACGAGATATTCACTCAACTTCACCTCGTTCATATCGCTCCACATAAAACTCGTGGAGAATGACGACTTTGACCAAAACTTGTTGGTTTCTTCTTTCTAACTTTTAACCTATAGTTGTTTTCTCATCTGTATAGTTCATTTATCATCTGTATATTTGATTTATCATCTCTCTGTATAAGAAGTTCTTTTACCGCGGCAGTGTGTCACTGTGTCAGACCAGCCTCTCGCCAGGTGGCGTGCCCGCTGTGGTCGACGCATGCGCAGATCGATGGTTGTTTAGATGAGAGTCATTGACCTGAACAGGGATTGAGATCGAAAGTCTACGTCAATATGTCAGAGTCAGAGAGGTTACTGGAAAACTCGCCCCGAAACAAAGTCATCCTGTAATTCAATCCGGAGTGACTTTGTTTTGGTGCAAGTTCTCCAGTATTTGTTTTGATGAGAGTCATTGACCTGAACAGGGATTGAGATCGAAAGTCTACGTCAATATGTCAGAGTCAGGGAGGTTACTGGAAAACTCGCCCCGAAACAAAGTCATCCTGTAATTCAATCCGGAGTGACTTTGTTTTGGTGCAAGTTCTCCAGTATTTGTTTTGATGAGAGTAATTCACTTATACAGAGAAGGGGATAAAAGGTCAGCGTCAATTTGTCAGAGTCAGGGAAGTTACTGGAAAACTCGCCCCGAAACGAAGTCGTCGTGTATATTAAATACAATATAGACTGGTTTCAGATAAAAGCGCGTGTATGCTCCTCGGAGTTGACTCTACACAATATCCTCACATGTGCTTGGATATTACAACGCATCACCTTCTCGCAGCATACAACCACTTATATCTGAAACCAGTCAATATTGTGTATGGGATGACGCACCTGTGTATGGGGTGACATACCTGTGTATGGGGTGACATACCTGTGTATGGGGTGACATACCTGTGTATGGGGTGACATACCTGTGTATGGGGTGACATACCTGTGTATGGGGTGACATACCTGTGTATGGGGTGACATACCTGTGTATGGGGTGACATACCTATGTATGGGGTGACATACCTGTGTATGGGGTGACATACCTGTGTATGGGGTGACATACCTATGTATGGGGTGACATACCTGTGTATGGGGTGACATACCTGTGTATGGGGTGACATACCTGTGTATGGGGTGACATACCTATGTATGGGGTGACATACCTGTGTATGGGGTGACACACCTGTGTATGGGGTGACATACCTGTGTATGGGGTGACATACCTGTGTATGGGGTGACATACCTGTGTATGGGGTGATACCCCTGTGTATGACACAACACACCTGTGATATCCAGGTTACACAGCCAATGGGAAGTGTGCGTGGGAACATCTATAAATAGAAAGCACTGCTCACTGCCTGCCTGACTTGTGACTCCCATGTCATGTACATTTCGCAACCTGCAGAATGAGATGACTAAAACCACACCTGACAGACCTCGTGTGTGTGTCTGGGGAGTCAGACGTTCCGCATGGCTGCCCCCACACCGCTCTGTTTGCCCCCTTGATCTCTCTGAGTGGCTCGTTGTCATGGTGACTGTAGGGTCGGCGGGCTGTGGCAGGCCGGGAAGGGTAATCAGGCGCACTGGAGTTTATTAAATATGTAAGCGGCCTCTTCCTGGGTCTCCTAGACTTGCTCATGAACATTCATTAAATGTTTAAACACAATCGGAATATACAGTAAACCCCCGCTTAAGGGGAACACCCTCCGTTCCGTGAAAGTGTTCCCTTAAGCGGGGTGACCCCTTAAGCGGGCTTAAAATGAACTTAATACAAAATTCTGTTCCAGGCAAAGTGCCCCCTTAAGTGGGGTGTGCCCTTAAGCGAGGTGTCCCAGAAGCGGGGGTTTTACTGTAGTTCATTATAGTATGTATCCTTCTCTGACAGGCCCATGAATCAAAGACTTGTCCAGTAGGAACAGAACTTCTTGTATATGCCCTGTAGCCTGACACCTCCTCCTACCCCTCCTCCAGTTCTCTGGCCACCTGTGTTGTCATAGCAATAAATTTCGCCTGCTCCTGACTGTGACCCAAATGAGATTAAAGTGAGAGGGTATCAATCTCCCAGCAGATATTCCGACCAGAAGCCAGGATATCTGTATGGAGAGTGTTGGGAATACTGGAGCTAAGCAGCGCTAGAAACCCTACGCTGGTTCCCGGGTTATCCGCTAGGGGGCTCGGCGGAGATGTAAGGAGCCAGCGGCGAACACAGGCGGAACCCAACCAATAGAAACCCAACATCAATACCGATTGTACCAGTCCCTGTATCCCAGCGAGGAGACTGGAGCCAGTCCTGTATTCCAGTGAGGAGGGTAGCCATAGGATGCAGGGACTGGAGCCAGTCCTGTATCCCAGTGAGGAGGGTAGCCATAGGATACAGGGACTGGAGCCAGTCCTGTATCCCAGCGAGGAGGGTAGCCATCGGATGCAGGGACTGGAGCCAGTCTCCTGTATCCCAGCGAGGAGGGTAGCCATAGGATGCAGGGACTGGAGCCAGTCCTGTATCCCAGTGAGGAGGGTAGCCATAGGATGCAGGGACTGGAGCCAGTCCTGTATCCCAGTGAGGAGGGTAACCATAGGATGCAGGGACTGGAGCCGGTATCCCTGTATCCCAGCGAGGAGGGTAGCCATAGGATGCAGGGACTGGAGCCGGTATCCCTGTATCCCAGCGAGGAGGGTAGCCATAGGATGCAGGGACTGGAGCCAGTCCTGTATCCCAGCGAGGAGGGTAGCCATAGGATGCAGGGACTGGAGCCAGTCCTGTATCCCAGTGAGGAGGGTAGCCATAGGATGCAGGGACTGGAGCCAGTCCTGTATCCCAGTGAGGAGGGTAGCCATAGGATGCAGGGACTGGAGCCAGTCTATCCCAGTGAGGAGGGTAGCCATAGGACGCAGGGACTGGAGCCAGTCATGTATCCCAGCGAGGAGGGTAGCCATAGGATGCAGGGAGTGGAGCCAGTCTATAGTCTCCCTGCTCCACCAGGAGGCTGTTGACATGGCTGGCGGCAGACCAGGCTCGTCTCAATACATCAGACAAGTCTTAATCAATTAACCTCCCGGTGTCCGGTGTGCTGTGAAGTCTGGTACCTCAGGAAAAGTGGTCCATCTGCATACAGTAACACCTCGTTCCAGCATGATATCCTTGTCAAAATGTTGTATATCCCATTAGATTTTGATTAATAATTATAAACACGTTTAGAATCTATAGGATCATTTTGGTGAGACAAATGGACCTGCTGTGGAGTGGCTGACTAAGTACCTGCCCTATCCAATAGGAGGCCAGGAAGCATGATTACATGTTTGTAAATACCCCTCACCTCAAGGGCACTTGAGTCCCAGGATGAGTGTTCCTGCATGGAGTTGTCCCCCTGTATTAACTACCATATAAGTATTTATAGCGCCTTGGGACGGTTCTACAGTCGAGAGTTGACCTAAAATGTAATGGGCCACAACCACCCTCATTCCCTGTGATAATGTCCTGAGTTTGTGTGTCCTCCCATGTGAATCCAATTCGCCATTTTCCTTGAGACTGGTTTTTCACACTTTGCCATGAGAATTTTGTACCAAAGTAGAATTGTCTGAGACTAGGGGAAAGCTGTGAGGTACATTAGTTTCTACGTGTGACTCCCACTGTAGGGGTACCAAACTTTGTATGACACCGGATTCCTTCTAAGTTCAACCAACATGCTAAGTCATGCTGATTGATTTTCTCCGCTAATCGCCAGAGGCACTATTTCATGACGATCCCTCCCCCTGTGTGGAAGATCAAAGAGGTCGGGGTGGGAGTACCCCAACACGGAGTCCATACATCTATTGGGATTAGATTAAATATGTTTGAGCTTGTAATCAATGGTTCTATTAGATTGAAAAGGGCATGAATAATGAAAGTGTATCCAGTAGAAACCTAATAGGAGGGGGTGATAGAACCCAATTAATGAGGATTTGATAGAAGGTACTTGGTTATAGTTTAAAGGTGTATCGGATAATTTGGTTTGAAATTAAACCCATGTTATTTTCGTGAAAATTGAATGATAGAATATATAGTAATTCTCAAAAGTTGCCTTTCTCAATAGAGAAATTGGAAATTAACACTAGTCATCACTATCCTTTTATAGTATAGGGAGGTGCCATTTTCTGACATTTTGTGGCACTTTGTGGCATTTTATGTCATTTTGTGCCATTCTGTGTCATTTTCTGCCATTCTGTGCCATTTTCTGCCATTTTTTGCCATTTTGTGTCATTTTCTGCTGGGGACTCATTAGCACTACCTGCAGGGCAAACATTACCTGTGACACCCACACCGGAAGTGAAGTCTGCGCATACTACTCGTATCTGCGCATGCGTGCTTGCGCTCTGTCCGCGCACGCTTCGTTAAGTCTGCATCAGTCCCGCAGACATATACCCACTCTCCCCGCACATTCTCCGGTATACTCTGTCGCGGCGAGGCGTGAACCGAGACTAAACCTGTGTATGGAGAGTGAGTATATACACAGGGCCTGTCAGCGCCCTCTGTGATGGTGTTTTAACCCTTTCCCTGCAGCGCCCAGTTCCCCTGCTTAGCATTACACGCCAGGCATTGCTGCATAAACGACCCTGCTACGTCAGGTAACTTTTTGGGGAAATAGCAATGGCATATCATGTGTCATGTGATTTGAGTAATTTACCTTGATAACTGATTGTTATATCAAATCAAAGGTCACTATGGTGTTTATACTTTGTCAAAATCTCTTTTAGTTCAAACAATTATTCATTTCTTTAATTTTGTATAAAAGTATCAATGATGCCTGGAGACATGTTACTGCCATAGCCAGGGGAATGCCTGGAGGCATCTTCCTGCCATAGCCAGGTGAATGCCTGGAGGCATCTTCCTGCCATAGCCAGGGGAATGCCTGGAGGCATCTTCCTACCGTAGCCAGGGGAATGCCTAATGGCATCTTCCTGCCGTAGCTATGGGAATACCTTGAGGCCTCATGCTGCAGTTAAAGTGTTAAAGCAGGCCTGATTAAAGCAACATTACGTTGGCCCGCCTGCCCGCCCGCCTGTGAAATTAGCCCGGGCTTGGCCATGCCTGTCGGGCGACCGTCGGGCGACCGTCGGGCCACGGGGGGCGACCCGGGGGCACTTTCCCAGGCTCCGGGGGAGACCTTCCTCTCAGCGGGCTCCCTGAGCCGTGACCTCCGCTTGGAGACGGTCTGAAGACGGCTAGGAGAAGGTGGACCTCTACGCTGGTTCCCGGGGTATCCGCTAGGGGGCACGGCGGCGTACACAGGCGGAACTCTGCCAAGTGGACGATGACCCGGTGTGATGCGAGCTTTGGTTACCCTGCCATATTCCCTATTTATCGCCCACTATTATCTGCGAACATGCGCAGTGTTGAAATCCACGATTGGAGAGTTACAATTTATCGCCGCTCCATGCCCTAGTTTGTACATGCGCACTTAGCAAATTTAGCGTAATCTCTGTTAGGAGTTTTGGTGCAATTTGCTGAAATTTAAAAGGATAGAGTCCGTGCTAACTGAACGGAAGAACATGCCAGACGCATGCGCATATTGGATGGGCGATAAATACGGAATATGACAGGGTAACCAAATATAACATCACACCAGGCATTCAACCGATTCAAAGTTGAACAATTAGTTTGCAAATCGTAGTTGTCTCTCAGTGAAATTCTGACCTTCACCCGTGACCTTCACCCGTGACCTTCACCCGTGACCTTCACCCGTGACCTTCACCCCTGACCTTCACACCTGACCTAACACCTAACAAGACTTTGTTACCTACCTATTATAAAACGTGTAAATTCTGATAACATCCGTTTGGAGATGCTCCCGCACATAGAGACAAAGTGAACCAAACTTAGGCTTGGAGACTGAGAGCCACGAGAGTGAGATTCTCATACAGTACCTAACTGAATCCTGCTATTTCTTTTTTTTTTTCTCTACACAGATGTACTTCAATCCTTAGGATTTGTTTCTATCTGTACTGAAATCATAATTTAGAACTATAGTTTTCCAATTACCTTGCCCCGTGATCAGCTACGAGAATAATTGCGCTGGTTGCTGGCAAAATACCTGTGTCATCGAAATAATAGGAGCTGTAAGGACCTGCGGTTAACTGCAGCCGACTTTCACCAGATGGCGTCGTGCATGGTTCAGAGTACACTGGCGCCTTTGCTGAGTTGCCAACAGTCTAAGTATTTGGCCCAGTTATTGCACCTGTCTTTGGGTAGCAGTCAGCAGAGCCTCCGGCTTGGGAAGCGGACGTCTGGTGTACGAACCCTGCTAGCAGGAGTACATTATTTAATTTTTCTATATTTTTCGGACTCGGACACGACGAAGTCGCTAGTATCAACATATCTCTGTATACAGACACAAATAAGCTGTAATGGAAGACCATCTCGTCAGAGATGAATTACCTGCAAAATAAAAAAATAAAAAAATAAAAATAAAACCTTCACACCTGACCTCCCTGGCTCGCCGCCATCTTAACTCCCACCTAGACGGAGCTGGTATCCGGCAGCATTATGTCTATCAGGTCAGGCGACATGTCAGACACCAGCGTTTGGCGCGCGTCCCCCCTGCGTCCGTACGGCGTCTGTGGAGCGTCTACTGCCGCGGGACGCGTACGCCACCTGGTAGACGGCGGAGACACTACTCCTGGGACGGACTGATCCCAGGTGGCGCCACTGTGAAGCCGGGACGCTGGGGCTGAACTACACTGGCCACCAGAGCTACACAATATATATATATATATATATATATATATATATATATATATATATATATATATATATATATATATATATATATATATATATATATATATATTTATACGTTAAGTCTGATCGGGTTAAATCCGCGGCCACCTTGACCCAGTAGCGGGAACTGTTTGTTATCTCCTGCCAGATCTTTTGTACTGCTTAGAGAGTGTATTATATCATAATTTCGAGACCAATTTTCAATTTTCTTATTTCCTTACGTGTATATTTCTTAAATATACTGAACATCAATCTAGGTTCCATTATCAATTTATTAAGCTATGAAAACTAACCTTCAATAAGCATGAGCGCCCTGAACCTGGCGGCAACGGGACGTACTACAGTCTAGGGCTGAACATGGTCACTTCTTTGACATGGTGTGTCATATATGACAGTTTTCCTTTTATTTTCCCATGGAAATCCTTGTTTTCATTTACAGTTTATACAATCATTTCACCTTGTGCAAAACAAAGAGAGAATAAATTGGGCCTCATCCACACCAATCAACAATGGTTCAAAACTTCCTACAGTATTCACTTGCCGCTGCTTTTGGCCTCCTCTCCTCTCAGGAGGAGGATCGTGGATGATCGCTGAGGGTTTATCCGCTGAGATGGGCTCCGTCTGTCAGTGGATCCCCAATCACATCGTCTCACACCTATCTGCCTGCTCTATCATAGCCCGCCTTACAAAAATCGATAGGAAAGATCCTGTAGAGTATCATAGCACGCCCTACACAG